>NW_019292208.1:0-59463 GCF_000500325.1 Leptinotarsa decemlineata | reverse complement strand
GAAAGCTCATCGAAGGAATTCATTTGTTTAGTCAATTACCAAAATTTGGATGATTTTGAATATTCACTTGAAAAGTTATCAAAGAAAAACATTTTTCATTTTGTAACTTCGAGGGCCCGTTACTTGGTAACGAAGGATTTTAGGAAAAAAAGTTATATGAAGTACTGGTGATATTTTGATCCCATCTATACATTCCCGAGAGGAAAAGAGGAAGTCCAGGGACACCCTGTATGTATGCTTAGACCTTTAAAACTACGCAACGGATTTTGATGCGGGCTTTTTTAATAGATGTAGTGATTCAATAGGAATCTTTATATGTATATAACATGCATAATATATTAGATAAACACTGATAATTTAAGAGGTTTCTAATGTGATGTCGTAAATAAACACATTTCTTGCGCTTACATTGCAAACGGTGGCAGAACCCTACGAGATAGGTAAAAAAATGTACTGCAGTAGTACATTGTACAATGTCAATCTCTCAGGAATAACCAAAACGACAATTTTTATTCTTTATTTACGAAGCGATTTAATGAGATAAGAACCTTAAATACATTGTGCATTCAATATAGATCAATATGGCCTTTTACAGCATGCAATTTAAATGAATATTTTCGAAGATATTTCAGATTTAAAATGCAGAGACCAAGCGATGGCGGTACCGGCCGAGGGGCCAGCGGCGTGTGCCTTTAAATAGCTCGTCGAAGGCCACGCTTGGCCCTTTATAATTAGCAGCGATCGCACGCGTTTATATGTATATTCAGTATCAGCATTGCACCCGTGCGGAGTCGAAGCGTTTCTATTTCTACACCTCATCAGTGTCTGTTATTGCCTGACTAATCTTCAAAATACTAGATACTACTACTACTAGATACTACTACTCCAGAGTTTAAACTGTTTCTAGCAAAGTGAGATGTGGCACAGATGCAGATAGTTGTTACAAATATATTTACAAATAATACTAACAGTGTCTGACTATAGAAAAAGCACTTTTCCGACACTCACGTAATTGTTTCAAATTGATTTGAAACAATTACGTGAGACTGCGAGACTATGAAATAACGAGACTGCGCGCCTAGAGGGGTAGAAAAATAACGAGTAGTGCGTTGGGTATCTGGACATCTTCTCTATTCACGTACCAAAACACATTTTCGTCACTATTATAGTATTTGTGCAGTAGTGGTTTGAAACGAAAGTGTTTTTTTCTCGTGCCGAAAACCATGTGTGACGAAAAACAGCAGCAACGTATCAATCTCAAATTTTTTGTTGAATTGAAAAAAACTCCGACTGAGTGCTATAAATTGTTACAAGAGGCCTATGGGGACAATTCTCTATCTCGTGCACGTGTTTTTGAGTGGTGTAAGCGCTTCAGTGAGGGCCGAGAGAGCACTGAAGATGACCAGCGCCCAGGTCGCCATATCACTGTTTCAACTCCGGTATTTGACCGATAAACGCACTCCAGTGCTCGCCAGGTTTGGCACCGTGCAATTTTTTTTGTTTCCGAAGATAAAATCTGCTTTGAAAGGAACCCGATTTGAGTCGATGGAAACGGTAAAGCAAAAACGGCCTCCTAAAGGTCCTCACCAAAGAAGACGAGGAGAGGGGAGTATATTGAAGGAGAGCATTCGAATGTAGAACAATTTTTATTATAAAACCCTTTTTCGTAACCAGTCTCGTTATTTAATAGCCCGGACCTCGTATTCCAACTACTAATCAATTGGCAACACTGGTTTAGTCTCATCTTCAAGTAGCTATTGTCAAACAATCGTGACACAAAAAATAAACACATCTTCATGACATTTTATCAAATTATCTTAATATCCTATCTGATAACATCGAAGACTGAGCAGATTACGAAACAAACAACATGTTACTTGAACAAACAACGTGTTATTTGAAATATTTTACCTAAACTATGACTATGTGGTGAAAATTCAGATAGGAGAACATGTCACCATCTGTGTCAGGCACAATCATTTTGGTGGGACGGTAGCCTGGTGGGTTGACGTGGGTGGTTGCTCCACTCACTCATTCGACCGCTGTGCGAATCGGTGGTTTGAACCGCAAGGCCAGACGATTGATTTTCACTTCCTATTGTCCAACCCGTGTTAGGAATCACACGTCAGAAGGTAAGACCTCGTTAGTCCTTAGCTCGCACAAATTTCGACTTCTGAGAGTTGTCGTTCGTAGGGGGGGCTGGTTAACGGAATAACAGATTTTAACAGAAAATACAGACAGACGTAGTGGAATCAGCTGGAAGAGTCTACGGAGTTTACAGAATAGGTCTCTATATTTCGGATGAGAAACGTCTCGCACAAATCAGAAACTACATGACAAAAGTTGTGTTATTTTGACTAATTAGGCTTAAAGATCACACTTCATTGGTTCATATAACTTTACAAAAATAGGATAATAATCCTTCAATTCAAATTCCAACTTGAATACCAACAATTTTATATGTAATATCAATAAATCTCTACATCATGATCCAAACTTATTCGTATAGATTAGGTAAGGTCCAAAGTGAGTGAGTCTATTCGACCCTTCACCGCAACCCGCAAGGGTTTATTGTATCTCACACATATTCACAATCGGCCAAATAAACCCAGCTTCTTAACGAAGCCGATTAGTTTGTATGGTAAGTGGTCTTTCAGGGCAGATGGTAAGAGTACGGCTCTGCCGAACTCTAAGAACCTGATTCGGTCCTCAGCGGGACAGGCACAAAGCATATCTCTGTCATGGGTCTGAGACTAAAAACACCTGCACCAGAACCGGAAGGTGTTTTTGATCCATCTGTGAACCATCCCCCTTCTCCCGGAGGATCCAGTCCTCTCTATTCGGGAATAGTACTTTATAAGGCAGTTCGTAGTTTACAGTTGGAGGCATAAAGTCAGAGGTCATTTCCAGAAAGCTGTGACTTCCAGTGCAAACCAACAGTCTGTTCTGCATTAAATTGATTTGTGCAATTGGCAATGTGCGCAATTCTGTATGCAGTCCATCTAGCTCTCCAGAAAAATGTGGAGAGGAGGTAAATCTAGGAGGATCTCCATGGCCGCTGACGGTGTGGTACACTGAGCTTGTAAAGGTTAATCTAGATCTAATGTCAAAACTGTCACAAACTTTTCCAAGCACCTGTCACTTTCGTAAACATTCATAAACATGGCATCTAACATCACACCAAAATCAATAAGTGCGATAATTCTTGGCATAGCAAGAATCGTAAAATTCCCAAGAGCTTTAAGTACAAAACCATCGGAAGGCTTATGTTCGAGTAAGGCCAACAGAAAGGGCAAGAAGAAAAAATGGTTTGTGTTTTCGAAAAAGGAATGCCAGAAACCGGAGAAGACAGAAGAAAAATCACCCCCCGAGTTGTGCAGAGAACGAACAGGTAATTGGTAATTTATGTAACAGAGCAAATGTCATGATATACTAGATGCCAAAATTTTTGTGAAATTTTTTGGTGGAGCTATACACCCAAACTGACCTATTTTTAAGGAAGTGAAGTAGAGAACTAGATGTATTTGGTACTCAACTTCAGTCTATTCATGCTCTGAAACTTTACTATATTTGCAGTCTCACTATTTCTCAATTTCAGAATTTTTATGAGATCATCAGTTGCTTTCCTGTTGTCGAGGGAACTACAACCGTGAAACGGCATCATTTTTCGGGTATTACATCGCGTTCTCTTCATTATTCGAAGAAGGAGTAAGATCGGAACGGGATACATACTCGACGCAGCAACCTCCATTCCGATAGGATGCGTGTACTCTTCGACCAGTCATGGGCTGATGGATATCAGGATATCTAGTAGCATAAAGTTCAACATCACTCATACAAAACAAATGATTTAATGCCTTCGGTTTCCGGGTTATTCCCTCGAGTATTACTGAGCGCAACAGATGATTGAATTAGTGAGATGCAGAAAATAAGGGAACCGAGGAAATCGCCCTGAAATATACCCTTTCTGTTTGTATTCCAGCCTGATCAGATGTTATGGTAAAGGCAGAGTGTCATTAATTGTACAAGGGATCTCACTGTTTTGTCGGGTACTGCTAGGTATCTGAGCATACAATCCAGGCCATAGCCAAAGTGTTCAGTCAATCTGGGTCTAGAGCAGTAAAGTTCTTAAAATCTACCGCGGCTCTTCAGGCGTTATCAAGCTGCCCCAGCTGGAAGCTTCGAACTGCCTAGATTGAGTGGCTGCGGGTGTTCATTAATGGCGTTCCAGAAGGATTCCACCTGATCAGCATGCGAAGGCTTTTGTAATAAGCGAGAAAGTTTCTCGCAAAAATCGTTTGCCTCACTAGTGACTTTTTAGCAACCACTAGTGTTCGTATCCTATCGAAGCAATGCTGTTTGGTGATCAGCAGCACACCTTGACTCGAAGTGTGATGGATACGTCTTAATTTGGCGGCTGTTCGCCGCATAACGTTCTTAAATAGTCTGTCTATTGGCTGCCCTGTAATCCATCACACGTTGGATACGAGACGTGTGTTGTCTCGCCAACTTGATCTTACCCTACATCTTGTGTCCCCACCGTTCAATCCAAACACGCGAAGTCAATATTCCGTCATTTCGATTCGGAAACCGATTGAACGGCGGTGTACATGGAGTCGTTAATTTGGCAGATGTCAGCCTTTCCTGAAATAACGTCAGGCATATATACGAGCCAGTTCTTGTAGCTTCAAGTGCTTAATTCGGTGGAGCGACCTGAGTGTTCTGATTGTATCCACTGGTGCCGTGATGCGAGTCCACTCTCCAGCCGCGACAAAGGGTGGTGGAACTGCCAGTCCCACCACTTCGTTAGCAGGCTGGAGAGGAGTTATATAGCCCTGCCGTCGAAGATAAGATTCATAATTCCTAAGGTTTTGGGCAGAAAAGGCGCGCATGCTCTACAGAGTATGTTGCCTTTCCACCATGTATCTTCTTAGCGCGAGCTCACTGCTCTCTTAGCAATACATAAGGCCATCCCTTAGCTGATGCGTCCATTAAAAGCATCTGTTGTCATTGCCAGGGTTGTCATCAGTAAACAAGTCATCGTTATGGAACCCATCACGTTGCCTCGGACCCCCCGAGTGGGTCAGAGACAAAGTAATGGGGGGGAAGACTTGTTAGCATTTTAGGAACCGAGTTTTGGGTCTACCGGGTGGTGAGCACGGTGGTGGCCGTGTAGGGAGAGTAGTATTATCCCTCCCGGGTGCATCTCGGCTGCTGGTCTGGTTTTGGAGCAGTTGCTTGGGTAAGTGGTGGCACAACTCCTCAAAGGCATCAGGTGTTAGGTGACCATATCTGCCTGTTATTAATACTTTCCTACAAAGGTTGCGCCAGTCACCCCGATTTTTATCCCTAAAAACTATTTTCTCATGAAAAGTATTTTCTTATCAGTTTGAATTAATTATAACTTTCATAAGAATTCAACTGACTAGGATATAATTTAAAAAATTCAGTTGAAAGATTAAACCGTTCAAATGAATTGAAAGAGTTTTGATGTAATAAAGTAAGAAGTGAGAAGATATATTCTGGTAACACTTCATTCTGAGATATAAACTGAACAGTTTACAAATCCGCAACACGTGTTCAGCCATTGTATAGTGAAACACATGTTGCTGTTTTGTAAAATCTTTAGTGAAATTATCAGCTTTCTTCCTAAAGCTGAAAATGGGCGACTTATGTCGAAATATTTCTTTATTTCACTAGTAAAAACAATTTCTTTGTTCTGGCACTTAAAACCTCATGAATGTTCAAACGCCCAATTTTGGTACGAATGACAATTTTTTGTTACTAACAGCAAAAAAAAAATTGCGCTGGGATTTGAACTCAAAATAAGTCTGCAATAATGATAACATTGAAGTCGTTTTTGTACAGAAGAAATACCGGAGCGTCATATTGATACGGTTGTGAAAAATGTGTTTGATTCGATAAAGGAGAATTATTATGAGTAATCAAGTCGCCTTGAAACTTTGTTGAAATACTATTAGTCAAATATTCTCAAGTATGTAATGAATTATTGTAACTGTCAACTACTGTTCGAATATTTATCGAAATGCCGTTTTCCCATCAAGAAAAACTGTGATATGGTTCTTTGAACTGACCCCGTTACATTTATTAATTAACAAGAGTGTTGGCAGATTTTGATCTGGAGGCTCGTCAGATAATCTATTTTCAGCAGGATGGAGCACAAGCACATGATTTCAGTTGTTACGAGACTTTTTTGGAAACAGATGGTCGTGTTCGGTGACCTCATTGTTCACCAGACATGACACCTCTAGATTTTTATGTTTGGGGATGTCTGAAAAATGAGGTGTACAAAATAAAACAATAATGTAGATGAACTGATAAATTATATTGAAACTATAATTGATAGAATTTATGGCCGAATTGGGTTGAAAGCAACAAGTAGGGCCAAGAAAAGAGCCCAAATATGTGTTCAATAAGAAGGCGCTGTTTTTGAATATTTACTCGATATTTCATGGCTCTTTATTCGCCAAAAATAAAGAAATTTTTTGAACTAGTGAAAGAAAGAAATATTTCCATATAAGTCGCCCATTTTCAAACTTTAGGAAAAAATTTTTTGATGAATAGGAAGCCATGCAGTAAAAAAATTATCGATATGAGCTTTGTGTATTTTAAACAACAGGTGTTTTGAAAATAGTATTCTTTGAGTAGAGAACATTTAGTCTTATAATATACCGCCAGAGAATCAACAAAGTTGATCATAAGTTAATGATCATAAAAATAATGAATAATTTTCAAAGCAATAGACAAAAGCATTACAACCGATGCGTGTAATGCGTTCGAAGCCCTACAAAGGTCGTTTACTCTAGTTTGAAAGTTGATTGTAACTTAATTGCAAAACTAATGATAATTATCGTGGGAGCACTATTATTGTTCCATGCTATTATGAAGTTAATTGTTTCTGTTGATCATAAGTTTTCATCAAACTTGACCGTGCACACATCGACACATTATACACAACCCACAACAATACATTTGTTTTATTACCAGTTCACAGAAACAAAGGTTGTCACTCTTCATTGCTTGACAACTGTAAAACCATTTCCATAAAAAATATAAAACGAGAACATTCTTTCATCAAAATACTGCCAAGAATTCAGCTATTTTGAGTTTGGGAAACCTTTCATGAAAACCTTTTCCTTAGAATCAGAAAGGTGTACACCAAAAAGTAAAAAATTTTTTTGTGATTCGTATTGAATAAATTACATTTTAGTATGTTTCTAAAATGGCTGTTCCCTAAAAGGCTAATTGCACACACACCGATTGTGGACGGCCGATTTTATACCGGTCGTCTAAATTCCAATAGTGAACCACATGTGGGAACGGGACCTGGCACACACCGACCGATGATCGGCGTCGAGCACCGGCACTTTATGCCAGAAACTTCATGAGAACCACAAAAGGAACTACGAGCTCCAGGAAATGAATTCTAATAACTCATCTTATAGGACACTGTCGCTGAGCAGTTATGCATTCAAAATTGCAGTTCTTCTGTGACAGATTCAGCTCTTTAAATATTCCTTAAAAGGGCAGTATAAGTAAATTTCCTGGTACGCTCTTTCGAAAAACAACGGGCCTCTGGGAAGATGACTTTTATTCCAGCAAAAGTAATAGCACCCTTTTATAATCTGTAGGCGATTATGAAGCTTCATTATTGAAGATAATCGATTTGGTCCTCTTAGGTTAGGTCAGAAGTGAGTGAGTCTATTCGACCCTCCACCGCAACCCATAAGGGTTTATTGTGGCTCACACTGATTCACACTCGGCCAAATAAACCCAGCTTCTTAACGAAGCCGATTAGTTAGTATGGTGAATGGTCGTTCAGGTCAGATGGTAAAAGTACGGCTTTGCCAAACTCTGAAAAGCTGATTCGGTCCTCAGCGGGGCAGGCACAAAGTTTCATCATTTTCCTAATAGAGGCGTCACATACTGTCTTCCGACAGCCCGAGTCTCCGCATATGATGATTTAAGTGACGGTGACCTGTGAGAAGGCCTGTTAGACGTCGTAGTTCATCCCTACTGTAGGCCAACAACTGTTTGGTATCAAGCTTCGGAAGGTGAATAAACACCTTGGAGCCAATCCTGGAAGGTTCTACCATAAGTCCATAAATCTTCTTGCCATCCAGGTGTTCAATGTTTGTTTGGCAAAGCCTAAAGCGATGCCAAAGACAGGTTCTGGTCCGATGAAGCTGCTGCAGCAAGCACCCTCCTTTGCAAGGAGAGAATAATTTTTGGAAAAAAGAAGTTTTGGCTTTCTACTTCTCCATCTTCTCACAAAAAAATGTGGGAATCTTTCAAAGAAAGGAAGAAAAATCCCTCTCGAAACACCTACTATCACTTAAGCATTGAATTGCTATTGTTACTGTACACTACTACTAATCATTTTAATCCTTTTTTTTCATCATTTTGGAAGATCTATTCCTGAATTTTTCAAGAGAATAGAACACCAGTTTCTAGATATGCTGATACTTTCTACAAAGTGTTCTTGGTCAATATAAACAGTATACAGGGTGTCCCATATAAAACTCCGCGGGCAAATATCTGAAAAATTAAAGAGAATATCCATATTTCGTGAAAGCAGATGATTTTGATGTCAGAGAGTCCCCTTATTTAAGTAGAGATCCAGCACTAGGCTTTATCTGTTAAGACGTCACGACACCGTCGCCAATTTTTTTAAATGGTAATCCAGATTTTTTAATTCGGTTTTCGATTCAGCATTGAATTCTGAATTCAGACATATAGTTGTATAGGCAATTTCATTGCATATTATAAAGACAGCAGTCAAAATAACGTATTTATCGATCTGTCAGAAAACCTGTCAGGTTTGACAAAGTGTATTCAGTTTTGTTTTGTGCAGAAAATTTGGATATGATATGTATTTATGGCGAAGCGAAAAGGAATTCAAAAGAAGCAGTGAGAATATACGCTACTCAGTATCCAGACAGAAGATTACCGTCAGACAAAACAAGGGCTAGCTCATCCACTAGTTCATTAAAACATCCACAAATTGGATGTTTCAATGAACGGAAGAGAAAAAAAACAAAAAACTGCTACAGATGAGCAGAATCACACTGTTGCAATGCTTGGTCAAATGGTATAAGAACCGCATAGTTCTACCCGACAAGTAGCAATGGATTGTGATATTTCGAAATAGTTAATACAACGTATTTTGTCAAAAAACACATTCCATCCATACAAAATGCATTTCACTGAAGGACTATATCCAAGTAATAATCTTCATGTTTTATTTTTATTAACTATAATCTATTCCCATATTTAGGAGATGTTGATAGAAGATTGAATTTCATTGCATGGTTGTCCACCCGTATTCATGATGATGATCAGTTTCTGAACAAAATATTATGGAAGGATGAAAGCCGTTTCCATAAAAAAGGTATAATAAACAAACATAACTGTCACTATTGGTCTGACGCGAACCCTCATTTTGGGTGCAAGAAACGAGATTTCAGTCTGTGTGGGGGGTTAATGTTTGGTGCGGAATCATTGGTGGTTATTTGATTGGACCTCATTTTTTCGAAGGAATTCTCAATGAGGAGAGGTACTTGGCTTTCCTTCAACATGTGTTGCCGAATCTCTTGGAGAATTTACCAATACAAACTCGACTGAATATGTGGTTTCCAAAAGATAGGGCACATCCGCATAATAATAGAATAGTAACCAAATATTTGGATGACACTTTTAATGAGAAATGGATTGGGAATAAGGGTTCAATATCATGACCAGTTTGAAGTCCAGATATTACTCCACTAGATTTCTTTTTGTGGGGATATATTAAAGACTTAGTTCATAAGCGACGTCCACAAAATGTAGATGATTAAAAAAAGTATCACAAATCATTGTGCTTCCATATCGCGAGAGACGGTTCAGCTGTCACGAATCGAGAATTACTAAAACAATGCATTATGTGTACTCTACGTGAATAGAAGCAGTTCTCGTTATCGTCATGTTGGTCGAGTTATGGTCAAAGTAAATTTTTTTTGGTACTTTGAAACATTTATTTTAGTTTGTATTGTCTGCGATTTCACAGAAACGCACAACTAGATGAAACTGAACAGGCAATGCAATTATAACCGATAGATTAATTTTATTGAACTCGTATAATTGCATTTATTTTGACTTATTCATGGCCCTCTTTATAATACACAATAAAATAGCCTTTTCTCATCAGTATTCAAGAGAAACAAGTGTGCTATATGGCTGAATTCAGAATTTGATGCGAAATCCAAAAACGAATTGAAAAATCTGGGTTGCCGTTTAAAAAAATTGGCGTCGGTGTTGCGACGCCCTAACGGATGACGCCTACGACATAAAAATCATCTGCTTTCAGGAAATATGGATATTCTCTTTCATTTTTATAGATATTTGCCCGCGAAGTTTCATATGGGACACCCTGTATATCGAAAGGTAATAAGTACTTATATGCCTATGCTTGAAGCAAAAAAAATTAATAGAAATAACTTTTGTGCACTATTATTGAAAATTCATTCATCTACTTTTGGAAAATATTTCTGAAAATTAACGCTACATTATTATCAGTGTGTATATAAACCTTTAATATTTTCTATTCCAATTTTACCCCCATATTAAGGACTCCTTTTATCAAATATTTCAATAATAAACAAAAGAATAAAAAACACCAATGAAAACTATTTAAGAAAAGAATTATTCACATATATTTTCTACAGATACAATCGGGATGAGACCAGATGTTTCTGTGAATGATTTAGACATTTTTCCAAAAAAAATTTCAGAAAAAAATATTTTCTTCCTTTTTTTTGAAGTTTTGATTTGTTATCATTTTCAGATAAACTTTTCATCAGGAATGAGTATTACTATGTCGTCACCCAATTTTCACTTCATTTAAATAAAACGAATAAACCATAATAAATCAAGCAGTTATCAGTATTGAAGATATATGGTTAGCGAATCTGTAGAAGTATCAAGGTCTCAATAACAATGTTCAGCTTATTGCAAAATTATTTTGTGAAAGAAATATTACAATTTTTATTGAAAACATGTATACAGTGCATTCCATTTAAAATGAGCCACCCTGAATAACTTTTGGTACAATGATTTGCAGGAAAAATAAAGAAACACGTCAACGATAGTATACAGTGGAACACATTTTGACATATTCATATTCGCTGTTACTTCCCCTATCGCATCCCTAGAGCACGTCACTAATTTTTTTAAATGGATTACCCTATATTTTTTCGCAATATCAGATGCTCCATGATGAGCAGATTTCAACAAAGTATAATACATATGGTCTGAAACTTATGGTTCGGAAGCTATAATTTATTTGAGTTGAAAACGAGCCACCATGAATAACTTTAAGTACTATGATTTTCAGGAAAAATAAAGAAACACCTCAACAATACTATACAGGGGGACACATTTTGACATATTTACATTTGATCTAACTTTTCCTATCCCACTCCCAGAGCATGTCACCATTTTTATTAATGGATCAATTGTTTTGCATTATCAGATGTTCCATGATGCACATATTTCAACAAAGTAGAATACATTATGGTCTGAAGCTCATAGTGTGGAAGCTGAGTTAAGTTTGAATTCGATATTGTCTTCATTATGTGTTTTTCTCATTCTACAATAACAATTACCTAACAGGTGAAGTTATAATTGGTGTTTCTGTTTTTATGAATTCTTGAGAAGCAATGGGTTTATATGCTTCGAGAACGGATTGAAATAGCAAGTTTGTACTACCAGAATGGAAATAGTGCTAGAGCTGCTGCCCATATGTTCAATGATAATCATCCAGGGAGAAATGTACGACATAAATACGTTTCGGAATTATTGAACGAATTTATGGAAACTGAATCTGTTAACAATAAAACGCATTACCGTTCAGGAGTTGTCAACGATAAAGCTATTTGTACTGCAGATTTAGGGCACGTTGGACTAATGGAAAATTCGCACAATCTCTTACTAAGTTATCTCGAGAATCAGGAATCAGTCGTACAAATGTTTCAGGATCCTTCATAGGTACAAATTTCATCCATATAAGAATAGACTAGTTCTTGAATTGAACAAAGATTATTTCGATAGACGTATCGAGTTTTGTGAAAGTCTCACTGAACGGATCAACTTGTATCAGAATTTCTTGTATAGAATTTGTTTTTCGGATGAATGTACGTTCAGTTGACATACTCAACGACCTCAAAAACTGAATGTTTGGGCAGGAGTTTTAGGTGACCACATCATAGGACTTTTTTTCATCGATGATAATTTCACTAGTGATAAATATTTGGATATGTTGGAGAATCAAATAATACCGTACATCAATAGGGCAGTTGAGGATATAAATCTATTCGAAAACGAAATTATTTTTCAGTAGGATGATGCACCTCCTCATTATGCAACTCCAGTGCGATAATTTTTGGATGATCATTTTCCTGGTCGCTGAATTGGCAAAAGAGGTCCTACAGAATGACCACCAAGGTCTCCGGATCTCACTTCAGTAGATTTCTTTCTATAGAGTCATTTGAAGTCTAAAGTGTATGAGATAGAATCAACAACATAAGAAGATTTGAGAGAGAATATCATGAGGCATTGCAACCTTGTGAGGGTGTCAATGGAAGCTTGTTTGTACCATTGTATGGAAGTTGGTGGAAACGTGTCTGAACATTTACTATAGAATTTTTTTTCTCCTCATTGTCCAGTCATCAGATTTTGATTCAAGAATTAATAACAAATCTATTTTTCTGATTTATTGCTTTCATATATGTCTCTAGAACGAATATTTCAAAATGTGGCCTCCTGTATAATTAATGACCTGTTTTTTTTCCTGCAAATCAGTTTCAAACGTTATTCTGAGTGGCTCGTTTTCAACTCAAATAATTTGTAGCTACCGAACCAAAAGCTTCAGACCATATGTTTCATACTTTGTTGAAATCTGCTCATCATGGAGCATCTGATAATGCGAAACAATATAGGGTGATCCATTAAAAAAAATTGGTGATATGCTCTGTGGGTGCGAAATGGGAAGTAACATAAAATGTGAATATGTCAAATGTGCCCCCCGTGTATACTATTGTTGACTTGTTTCTTTATTTTTCCTGAAAATCATTGTAGCAAAAGTTATTCAGGGTGATGGCTCGTTTTAAATGAAATGCACTTTATGCATATTATATGTTGTCATAAAGTTGAGGTTATGTTAATCATATTCAACTTCAAAGATGATTTCAATAATAGATATTGAAAAACTCACCACGTGTACTTTTTACTCAAGACAGGTATGCCTATTATCGAATGTGCCCTACCTGAAAAAAAAAGGTAAAAATAAGTATATAGTGCACTCGTTAAACCAGAATTAATGGCGTTTGGTTGTAACACGCAACAAAGTTTCTCTATCAGGAATAGTTAAACAGAAATTTCACTTTGCCTTATTTTCGAAACAAATTATTACTCAGGTAGTTCTTATGTTGTTGAAAATGAGAGTTAAATAATTAACGTGGCATAACAAGGCGTATAATAAACAAGATCATTATGAATTAAATTTTGTCAGTATACCAGCTGTTTTCTTGCAATGAAACTTCCTCAAGTGCAATTTGAAATAAATTAGGATTTCTCATTTTGTTTCACTTATACATCTCAATTATTCAATCCAGCAGAAACTTGGTGTACAATTAGCATGTCGAAAACCGTCAATGCATATGTTATATACAGAATAGTATATTTATTAGTTACGATTTCTAAAATATTAACGCATATCGCACAAATCCACTTGAGATTAATATCAGTTAGAATTCTGAGAAATTGATAATGATTCATCTCAAGTAACATTCAGTTTATCAATTTTTAAATTTCATTATCAATAAGTCATTGCAGAATATTTCGCAAGTAGGGGTTAATACAAAGATTTAAGAGATTTATGATGTGTTTAATAACTTCGAGAAAAAACATTTCCTTTCGATTTTTTATTAGGGAGAACTGACAAAAAACAACTACAATGGGGCCTTCACCAATTGTCCTATAATAATTCAGTCGAGTTTTTTAACCTACCCTCACACAGTTGAAATTGTCTGCTGCCAGTAATTGGCATTTAACATTTCTCTGCCGAGATATGCAGAAGTGGTTGTGAAAACTATCTACCTTGAGCATTCGAAAAATAAACACGAAGGTGAAAGATCAGGTGATATAGCTGGCTACCTCTTTAAACCTTTTTGCCAATCCAACTCCAGGGAAAAAGTTAGCTTAAAAACGAATTCACACGAACAGATGTTTACAGTTACAATTGTTAACGATAACTTCAACGTTTGAGAAGAATTTATAGAAAATTATGTATGCAAAACTAGAAATATGGGGAGCTGACATCTCCCCATACTGATATCAGCTATTATCGAAATAACGAATGTGCTGAAATTGTTGCAAGATATTTTGAACACGAGTAATTCGGACCAAAACAAGAGACAGCAATGCGTTAGAAAATTATTGGATACATTTATAACCTTCATTTCTATTCACAGCAGAAACCATGAAGTATTTCTTTGTGTCAAAAATGAAGCAGTTGAAGTTGCAATTTTAGGTTATTTACAAATGGATAACCGACAATCTATCAGACTGGTAGCTATAAAATCTGGTGTACCAGTTACTAGTGATCTTCGAATTTTGAGTACTTTCCTACAGAATTCTATCCTTTCAAAATAAGACCAGTTTACGAATTAAACGAGGATAATCTTAATCCTATCTAATTTTTTTTTAGCGGTTTGATTGCGAATTTGGCCAATTTTGGATAGAAAATCGTCATTCTCTATATTTCAAAGCAGTCTCATATTTTGTGTTTTAACAGTTTTCAATTTGGGCATGAGTGTCATGGAAACAAATGAACTATTTGTACCCTAAATGTCAGTTTGAAAGTAAATGCATCAACAGCAATGACGAAATGCAAACTGAACGTCTTAATTTACGAGAAAAAATTGAAATGAAAAGGTTATTTGGTGATGGTGCTCAAGGTAACAGACAAGCTGCTCAAGATTAACAAAAGACATCCGCAACAAAATTGTATTTGACACAGAACGGCACCCTCCGTGAATAAACTTTTTACTCCAATCGAAGTGTATTAAAGAATCAAAATTTTATTTTTATTCGTGATGAATATTATTTTTTTCATTCTTATTCTCACATTATAACGAATTTATTACTTTTGTAGCTTCTTATTCAGAACCATTATTTGAAAATCACACTTGAATATGGAAATTACAAAAAAATTCAAATTTCGAATTTTGGGTTGAAATTCGGTATGTAGGCTCATAATCGATTTCTGAGCAACTTCTTCAGACAACTTATTTCGGTATTATCAACGCGAAGCAAAATATCGAGAATCTGCCTTTCCGCCAGAACACAGTAGGCTGGGTTCAAAGCTGTCACTCGGGCTAAGTATTGCGAAAAGTGCGGCCCCTGAAGGTCAACGTCTGAACCCAAAGTCAAATACCTGCTTTTAAAAATGACTAAAAAACAGGGGTGTCTTCATCTTAAGTGTATCACACTGTATATATCCCTTTAAAAACTCAACTTTAAACTGATAAACTTTAAATAAACTGATTAATCACCTCAACAATAATGGACTCTACACAATTGCATAGGCAGATGACATAGTTATCTTACAGACCGGCACATTTGTGAACACACTGTGCGATAGAGCGTAGAATGGGCTCAAATTGATAGAAACATGGTGTAAGAAACACTCACTGTCGATCAATCCCAAGAAGACCTAAATGGTCCTTTTCACCAGGAAAAGAAGCAAACTAAACTTCTCTGAAGAGGTGAAATACTTTGGTACTATCCTCGACAGGAAGCTAACATGGAACTCTCACTTCTACAGACTGGACAAAAAGAGCATATGTGGCTTATGAACAATATCGGAGGACAGAGTGACGCGCATGGGGTCTTTCACCTTGTGTGGTCACCTGGATCTACACTGCAATAATATCAAATACAGCGATTGGCTTGTTTGAACATAACAGGAGCCATGAGAACAACACGAACAGCGGCAATGGAATTAATTACTGGTCTGACCCCTCTGGATCTGTACGTTGAGGAGGTTGCGTTAATGACCATGTTACGATTGCGCACGGCTGATGTAAACCTCGAAGTAGGAGTGGGTCAATTGAGGCTGATCCTATGGCCAGAAGCGCTTACTGCGCGACCTCTGCTGCAGGCAACCAGTGATGCAATTGAACCCAGGTTCGTGTTTAATAAACCCTACAAAATACAAATGAAACAACACAGAGTCAGATGCTACAAATGCAATACGTATATATACAGACGGCTCAAAAACCAAAGACGGCTCATGATGTGGAGTGTATTCTAGATCACTAAGCCTAAGGATTAACCAACGTGGTTCAAACAGAACTGACTGGTATCTCAATCGCCACAAAATAGATAACCATGAAAGGAATTTCTGGCAAAAACATAACAATCTGCACTGATAGCAGACAAGCCCTATTAGCCTTGAACAGACAACGTGTTACCTCAGGGCTAATACTAGAGTGCCACCAAGATTTAGCCAAAGCCTCGGTAGGTAATAACATTATCCTGAGGTGGGTTAAAGGGCACACCAGGAGTAAAGGTAATCGCATTGCCGACTCTTTAGCCAAGGAAGCAGCTGGACTAAGAATTTTGGGACCCATTGGCACCTACGGCCTGATGACTTCGACAATTGCGGGACTAGCCAAACGTCACACCCATGCTCAATCCCTAAAGAGATGGGATGGAATCAAAGGATGCAATCTTGCCAGGATCACCCTGGGCAGCTGGCGATGACCAGGAAAAATCTACGCTGAACGGTAAGATTTCTGACTGGCCACTGTCAACTAAGAAAACACCTCCATAATTTGGGGCTAGTGGACACACCTCTATGCAGGATGTGTGAACAGAAAGATGAATCTGCCTGGCATGTCCTATGCAAGTGTCTGGAGTTATCGTCAATAAGAGAGTGTGTGTTCTTGGCCTTGGCCTACATCTGCCGATATAAAGGAGATGTCTCCCAGTGACCTGTCCACCTTCCTGAAAAGGACAGGATGGACGATGACCTAGAAGGACAACTTCTCGGGAGGATGTACAATGGGTCACATGAGGCCTAAGTGCTGTTGGCCTACACTCATCCTCCCTACTCTACAGATACAGATACCCATGAATAGTTTATTGTAAATCGCTGAAAACTATTCATTTTTATATTTTCATGTAACACTTTGTGAGATTTTCAACGAACAGTTCACAAAACCGCAACAGACGTTTCACTATACAGTAACATCCGCAAGCGTGTTCATATTAACTGAGTTCTACCTGAAAAGTGATTTATATAATTCAACAACTTGTATCAAATTACCTGCTACCTACTCAATGACTGGTTTTGGGCAAAAAAATTGAAAATTTAAACGTTTAGAAAGATATTTAACACATTTTCTGAGTTTACGTGTCAAGTAGTTACCAATTTCCACGCTAGAAAAAAATATTTAACAAAGGAAACTATTCAATTTTATTGAGTCATTCCGTAAATTCTCAGACTTTTCAAATCTATTGATTTCCAAGCATTCCTGAAGATTAAGTTTTGAACTGTGCTCCTGTGTTCTTTCATACCTTGGGAAAAGGTTCTCCCGTTTGGCCAATATAAAGTTTTGGGCAAGAACCACAAGTCAACTTATATACTCCTGATCTATCTGATACTAGAGTTTTGTCTTTTTCGTTTTTGATAAATCTTCCAAAATTATTATTTATCCAAAGCATTTTATAAACGAGTGATATTACTGGTGCGTTCAAGTGTCGACCAATTATATGAAACACATTTCTATATTTTTCAAGAGGATCCAGACTTATCATCCTTCGGAGGAACACCTTATAGAACGTGCGGATCCGCTTACATCATCCAGAAAGAACGACTTGCCGATCCAAAGATGAAGCCCGAAGACGCCGAACAGAAAATCCTCGATAATCTGGAGAAACATCCGGATCTGAAGAACGTCGAGGACACGATGCCACCCTTCGAAAGTGTCGAGAAAAGAATGTTGGATTTAGACGAGAGAAAATTACACCCGTTGTACAAAAAGTACGTTTTGGTTTATACGTTTTACAGTACGGTCAATGGATTTTTCGATACGCATTATCAATTTGTTCATCCGAAATGACTGGTGAAATTATTATTATTTTTTTTGAATGAATTCCAAAAGTGTGGTTATTTCTCAAAATTTCGAAAAACGTAATTGGAAAAAGTCGTTTTAAATATAATTCAGCTCACTTGCAAAATTTCAGCTGCATAAGATGATTTTGTTTTTTCCATTTTTTTTGTGAATAACACCATTGTTGCAAATTAGGACTCGGCGCAATCTACAAAAAACTTTATTTTTGACAATGCTTTATTACAAACACGTTTTCTTTGAAGTAGCGCCGTATTATATATATGTTTTTCTACATAATCAAAATAGGGCTATGAAAAATTTGTCACAGGTGACTGTACAAGGTAAATTCATGAAATATCTATTTTTGAGAAGGTAGTTTGTGTCTAAAATTAATACATATCAATATCAAGAAAATAGTTTACCCGAGTAGTAAAAAAAGTTTGTTATTGATTAAAAAAAAGTACACATAATTTCAAAAAAAGAAAATTTAAGTCCGTTTCATTTGTATACATAACATGATTTTTTTATTAGAAAATGCAACTTTCTTCAGTTGAACTATATTTTTAATATCAATTTATTTTAAATTCAGACATAAACTAACTTTATAGAAGTAGATATTTCATCATATATATCTACCAATAGGTGGTTCCACTTATGTGCCGCTTGTGTTTACGCAATGATTTTTATGAAGTACTCGTTTTGATTTTTCTCAATTTGCCTTCAATCGAACACAGACTTTCCGGTACTATTACGCTCAGAAGGTTAAAAAAACTGTCCACCGGTGGCTCTTAAATTGAAATTAAATTGTGAATGATCCGAATAGTACTCATCTATTTATCTTTTCATTTTCATGGAATTATTGTATACAGGGTGTTCCATCTCAGACGAGCCACCCCGTATATTTCTTATCCCATAGTGAGTGGAAAAATTTTTCGAAACACGTCAAATGATTTTGTTTGGGGACATCTTTTGACGTATATTTTAGGCTTGAACGAGCAACCCCTTAATAGGGGGCTCTTCAACCCCTCAAACTTGAATAGGGGAGAGAGGTTGAGTGATACTTTATTTGAAAGGTCTTGGAAGCCTCTTATCAACGCTGTATGAAAAAAGAAAATTTGATGAATCGTTTTCGCCAAAAATCAATTTTGCAGCTCGAATGAGCCACCTTGAATAATTTGGTTATTTTTACATGTACAAGCCCATTTTTATTAAGCCCTTTTTACAAACTCAAACAATCGTCAAAAAATTACATTCTTGAAAAATTTAATTGTGTTATCATCATGCTTACAATAAAAAAAATCAAATCTGGGTGTTTAAGTCCAATGTTCAAATTGTCTTTCATTGACTTCCATACAATAATACTTTCTCTCAAACTAATAAATAAAAAAAACAGCGAAACATTTCCTTATCTTGCCTTAATTTTTTTGTGCTTAGAAGGTGATTATCTGGTTCTAACGTTCCTTCGATCATTTCATAATTGAAATCAATCTGTTGAGTTACTACTCTGCTGATTTGTTTAAAATTTCAAAAAATATGGTGTACACATTGCAAGAACGTGTTGAGCTGGTTAGCTTTATTACCAAAAACAAAATTGTGCCCGAGCGGCTGCAAGGATATTTAACCATAAGTACGTACTGGAATTGATTTCAAAATTTGTGGAGACGGGTTCAGTAATGGATAAAAAAAAGGGCACCCATTGGAATTGTGAATGGTGAAGGAGCAGCTCTGGCGGTATTGGTACATGTCCAACTTATGTCAAACACTGTACGACAACTTTCTGCAGTTTCCGGTATTAGTCAATCTAATGTTTTCAGAATTTTACATAGTCACAAGTTCCATCCGTAGAAAATTAAATGAATTCATGAATTAAATGATGATGATTGGGATCGAAGGCAAGATTTTTACGAAATTATGGCCGAGCGTATCAACAATAACCCAAATTTCATGTACAACGTTTGCTTTTCTGAAGAATGCAATTTTTTACTTAATGGAGAGGTTAACCGGCATAACTGTAGAATTTGGAGCGATACAAATCCTCATGTATTTCGAGAAGCTCACACTCAACATCCAGAAAAGTTAAACGTTTAGGTAGGTATTTTGGAATACCACCTAATTTATTCCTGGTAATTTAACTGGCGAACGTTATCTTGAAATGCGGGAAAATGCGATTGATCCGTTCATAACTGAACAATTAGAAAACGATTCTCTACTACTTGAACAACAACTGCATTTTCAACAAGACGGAGCTCCTCCGCACTACGCCGCACCAGTTCGCCAATACCTCAATTTGCAGTACCGCGGTCGTTGGATTGGAAGAAGAGGTCCAATGGAGTGGCCTGTCTGATCTCCTGACCTGAACCCTCTGGACTTCTTCTTGTGGGGATATCTTAAGTCCAAGATTTTTGTGACTCACCCTGAAAATTTGGACGAACTACGCCAAAGAATTGTGAATGAGTGTCGTCAAATAACTCCAATTATGCTGAACTATGTCAGAGACGGTTTTCAGTCAAGATTATATTATTGTGTGAAAGTCAATGAAGGACAATTTGAACATTTGATTTAAACACGCAGATTTGATTTTTTTGATTGTAAGCATGATGATAAAACAATTCAATTTTTTCAAGAATGTGATTTTTTGAAGATTGTTTAAGTTTGTAAAAAGGACTTAATAAAACAGGAGTTTGTACATGTAAAAATAACCAAATTATTCAAGGTGGCTCATAAGAGCTGCAAAATTGATTTTTGGCGAAAACGGTTTATCAAATTTACTTGATTTGAAAGGGGTATATTCTTAGGAGTGATTAATTTTTTGGGAAAGAAAGTTTTTGGCTTTCTACTACTCCATCTGATACAAAAAAATGGATGAGAGAATGTTCCAAAGAAAGGAAGGATTAATCAATTTGAAAATAAGTAACTCTATACATGGATGTGTAGATCATGCAAAGAAGTAACTGGGAAAAAAATAAATACCCTAGAATAAACCCTAGCATATTATGTCAATATCTTCAACTTCTACAAAATGGCGGAACTTTTAATAATTGCTTGAATACATTAACATTTAACTATATAATATGAGGTAATAAGCTTGAGGTCAATTCAGAAGATGCTCGAAATGGTTCACGCCGAACATTTTCGAACACAGTAACGTCAATATCTCTACAAATATTTATTATTCTCTGCCGTATATCCAATATTCAGTTTCGTACACCTTTTGCTTCAAATAGTCCCATAGAAAAAGTCTAAAGGTGTCAAATCTGGCGAGCGGGCTGACCATTCTGTAGGACCTCGACAGCCAATCCAACGACCGGAAAAAGTACAATCCAAATAGTTTCTTACTTGTCTGGAGTAATGCGGCGGTACTCAATCTTGTTGGAATACAATATCCATATCGAATTCATTAGGATTCGCTTCGACGATTTCAGTGATGAGAGGGTCAACAGTAGTTTCCAGCATATTCAAATACAGTTTCCCTGTTGAATTTTGATCAATAAATAGAGGTCCTACAATATGGTTTCCCAATATTCCTGCCCAAACGTTCATTTTTTCTAGATATTGGGTATGTGTTTCCCGAAAAACGTGAGGATTGGTGTCACTCCAATAACGGCAATTTTGCCTGTGAACGTTGCCGTTTAAAAAAATTTACATTTGTCACTAAAACAAATATAGTGGAGATAGGTAGGATACCTTGCAATGGTTTTCGTCATGATTTCACAGAATTCTGTTCTTCGATCAGGGTCATTTTCAGTTAATTTGTGTACCATTTTAATTTTGTATAGATGATACCTATTCCTTTTCAAAAGTCTCCATACAGTAGAAGGAGACACCTCAGAAATATTCGCGACGGAATAAGTAGACTGTTCAGGATTTACTACCATCTCACCAATTATTTGCAGTTGCTGTTCTTCCGGAATGGACGGATGACCTGGGGGCTTTTTGTTATGTACACTACCGGTTGTTGTGTACCGGAAGTTCCTTCAAATATTTTCTACAGATAGGACGATTCGGAAAACGTTCACTGAAAATACTTTCGGTCTCGTGAAAGTTACGCTTCGCACCGTGAATAAAAACCGCTTCAATTTTTTCCTCCAATGGACGAGAATTGACAATTTTAGAGATTCTTGACGTGGTACCTTTCTACTAGTAAAACCGAAAACTAAATGAGAATATTCTAACTGAACAATGATGTTTTTTGTGGTACTAACATTTTTTGACGTTTTTATAAACAAAAAATAACTTAACAAACCTTGTCGAGTTGTTACAATTGCCATATGGCAGATAGAAAAGAATATTTCTAGAAATATCGATAGGTTTTAATGTGTTCGTTATCAGGAAATTATTAAATGTTCCGCCATTTTCTAGTAGATGAAGATATTGACTTCATATTCTAGGGTTGTGAAGTATTCATCAGTAGCTTCAAAATGATGTGTCACACGACTTCCCTTTCCATTTAATTTTTTTTCCCAGATGGCGCCCAATCGCCATCTTGAAAGTTTCATATGTCAATTTCACTTTAAATTAAGTTTCATGCATTAATTTCATTATCCAAATTTCAATTTGTTTTTTAGTTAACCCGTTCAAAAAATAAAAGGGGGGGCATTAATACAATAACATATTGGTTTTGACATGCAATATTTCACCATTGCAAATTTTATTTTTTCAACTTTACCAAGTTTCTTTCAATTTATTAAATTTTAATTAATTAATGAGAATGAACAGAAAGCTTACATGAAACCACGTTCCCCAGTCACTCAAGTATAAATAATTTTTTCACAGATATATTTTCCTTCCGAAAAAACCTTCCAAACTTCCAGTTCCCAAATTCACGTACAAATCTAGAAGCGGTCCAGTAAGCAGCGATGAAATCCCGTTGAAGCTGAAATGTAAAGAATATATGGAGAAAAAAAATATATTCTATGATTTCAAGCGAGTAGATCCACCCAGGCAGCTGCTGGCGAGAATGTTGGAAATGCAGCTCAACGAAAAACCGACGATGGAAAAGAAAAGCGGACCGAAAAATGTTAACGAGTTGAAAGTCGATGAAGTATTGAAAGTGTAACTTGAATTTTGATTAATATTTTATTTCGTTTTTCATAAATACAATTTTTAGATAAAATAATGAAGCAGTTGTTATGACTGATTTTGTTGATTCAGATGATTTTATTATTTATTATTTCACAAAGAATTTGTTTTATGAGTTTCACTAGTTCGGACTTCCATTGTCTACTATATAAAATGATTTGAAATCCCTGAAACAAGTAAAAAAGAGTAATTAAAAAAGAATAGTTGAAAATAACAATTATATTGAGCAACAATAAACCTGAAATGAAATGATAGTGAAATAACCTACAAGTAAAAATATAATAATTGAATAAATAAAAATTAAAGGAATGAAAAAAGAAAATAATAAAAAATAAAAAATTTGCTTAATATAATTGTTATTTTCAACTATTCTTTTTTAATTACTCTTTTTTACTTGTTTCAGGGATTTCAAATCATTTTATATAGTAGACAATGGAAGTTCGAACTAGTGAAACTCATCACGAAACATTGTCAATCACCTTCAAACAAAATTTGTTTTATGATCAATAATTCAAACTGTCGATTAGTCACAATAGACAGTTCGAACCGTCGAATATATTCTATAAGCAGTTAAGGCTACTCGACAGTAAGACTAATCGACAGATAAAACTGAAGACATCAACTTGGTTGGTGAAACGCATGTTGAGTAGAGGATTGCAGTTCTGGTTTTTGGGAAAACTGCTTGTTTCGAATAATTTCTACGCTATAAGTTCTAGTTTTACCTTTTATTATTCATCCATATTAGATTTCACTTGGAAAAACTGGCGATACGTCAATTTCTGCAAATTTTCAGAATTTTCAAAGCAGACAGAAGTCAATAGACATATTACCTCTACATGCATATTTTTTAGCTTCAAATACTGCACATGAATGCACTTCCAAGCATAAGTTCATGGCTTTTGAGAAACTCTTGCATATAAAGATATTAAGTAAAAAGAAATAATATTTTTGAAAAAAGCTTTTTGACTTTCACTTCTCTATCTTCATATAAAAAATTGTTGAAAAGTTCCAAAGAAAGGAAGAAACCAATTAAGTTCAAAATATACTCTATATACCATGTATAGAATTATACGAAAGAAAAAGTACTTTGGAAAGACGATCACAAAAGCGGTTGATATCATCATTAATAATAATGATAATGATCATAATGCATATCTAATGAAAATATAAAATACAACGACATCTTACCTAGTTATATCACATGATTAGACCCGTATTATTGTGTGCCAAACACTGAAATGTCCAATAGTCCTCGTTTACATAATAGCTTTATAAATATTGTCATGTTCATGTTCTATTTTGCTAAGCGATTTTTGTTTCTTGTGCTGTATGATTCGAATTTTCAAACAAAATATTTGACTGATATCCATAAGACCACTGTTATTTTATTGTACTTTGTATTTATCCCATTTCAGGTATCTGTCAATTTCTATTCCGAAATCTCGTATGTGCTTCACATCAGACATTTCATCAAACCATTGGGAACAAATTGTCCGAACATTTCGTTCAGGCCAATCTCAATTTACCTATACTGTAGGTTAATAGACTGACATCTATCAGAAAACAACTACTCTCCTGGCCAATACCACGAAGGGCGTTGGATTATATCCGACAGGTGTCAGTGCACGATTCTTCACTGATTCATTCCTGCATATGCACATGTTATTAGCCAGAGGAGTAGTTATTTTCTGATAGGTGTCACTCCATTAACCTACAGTGTAGGTGAGTTGAGACTGGCCTAAATGAATTGTTCTTGTAAATGATTTGATTTATAGCCAGTCGTCAAATATGCCCACTTACTTTATGTACAGTTTTCTTTCCTCATACGAGGAATTTGGGACACTTCGAATATGCGGTTGGTTACCTCGTTCATAGGCAGATGGGGCGATGACAAACATGTTGTTTGTCGTTCGTTTCAGCCTAGTTCAAGGAATAATACTCTGAAAGAATTCGATTTTCAAATATGGGAAATCGTTGACGTTATGTTGATGATACACACTACCTTGCACTGACAAGTGGCCAAACACCCCGAAACTGGTCTGGAAGTGTGTTCCAATAATTGAAATTCAATTCTGGCAGTTGTATCGCTAATAGCATATGCAGGAATAACTTCAGTGAAGAATCCAGCACTGACACTTGTCGGATATAATCCAACGCCCTTCGTGGTATTAGTCAGGGGAGTAGTTGTTTTCTGATAAGTGTCAGTACATTAACCTACTGTGTAGGAAGTTGAGACTGGCCTGAACGAATTGTTCTTGTAGATAATTTGATTTATAGCCAGTCTTCAAGTATGCCCACTCACTTTATGTACAGTTTGAGAACACATGGCATCTTTTAAATGAAACCTCGTCCATTTCTTCAATGTTTGATTTTGATAAATTTTATTTAAAAAAATGAATAGAATATACTTTGAAGGTCAAAAACATTTTCGAGTTGTGAACTTGAAACGGTATATAATCATGACCAGACAATATTAACTCAAAATTATTCCAGTAAAGTAATTATTTCGGGTTGCTTGGCTAAAATATGAATATAATTATAATTGTAAAACGTAGAAAATGGAATATTCCTACAGTAAAATATAATTTTTAATAATAAAATACCATTTACAGATCGATATTCAGTTAGAAGCAGTAAAATTTACAGTTTTGGTAACCTTTTGTTGATGAACCATCATATTTTTAAATATCCATGTACAATTTAAATATTTCAACATGAAGACACATTTTAAGCTAATACATGAAATCGAGCGTGGAATTATACAGTGCATTTCTTTATTGTCCCCTCCTTTTATTTTTTTAATCCTAATGAATTCGATATGGATATTGTATTCCAACAAGATGGAGCACCACCACATCACTCCAGACAAGTGAGAAATTATTTGGATACTACTTTTCCCGGTCGTTAGATTGGCCGTCGAGGTCCTACAGAATGGTCAGCCCGCTCGCCAGATTTGACACCTTTAGACTTTTTCTATGGGGCTATTTGAAGCAAAAGGTGTGCGAAACTGAACCTGCTTCAATATTGGATATACGGCAGAGAATAATAAATATTTGTAGAGATATTGACGTTACTGTGTTCGAAAATGAAATATCGGATAGGCTGTTTATATGTCAAGAAGTTCAAGGCAACCATTTCGAGCATCTTCTGAACTGACCTCAAGCTTATTACCTCATATTATGTAGTTAAATGTCAATGTATTCAGACAATTATTAAAAGTTTCGCCATTTTGTAGAAGTTCAAGATATATACATTATATTCTAGGGTTGAGAAGCATTTGTCAGGAGCTTCAAAAAGATGTGTCTATTTGATTTTTTTCCCAGATGGCGCCAAGTCGCCATCTTGAAATGTTCATCTGTTAATTTCACTTCAAAATAAAGTATGAAAGTATTCATGCATTAATTTCGTTCTCCCTTATTTCATTTTTTTGTGTTGATCCGTTCAAAAAATAAAAGGATGAGGGGGTGTGAAAGAAATGCACTTTATTTTCAGTTCTCATTTTTGTCCAGTAGGAACGATGAATGAATGCATATTACCTCATCAATTTGTGTATCCGATATGAGTTGACAAACTGAAACTACGCGTAATGAAAACAAAACAGTATGGTTACTGTTCCGAACAAAGCTTTCAATGAATATATGCTTTTATTTTTGAAATTTGCTAATAGCGAATACCTACCCCATGTTACGATTTTATGAAATTCGTTAGCACTTTGTAAATTATTCTGTCAATGAGGTTTTTTCAAGTTGTACAACCTCCAAAAGTTTAAGAAGAAGTTTAACATGTTTGTCTTTCCTCCACATTTTATTTTTTAATTCTGGCCGTTGTACGTTGTACAATATGGAAAGAAAATCTCACTGATCATATTAGAGGATTTTGATATAGACACATTCCACGTACTTCTTGCCTGATTGATTAAAATAAGAATGGATCGAAACGATAAGTTTTTGAAAATGGTACATAAAGTAGGACTCTCAGAAATATCGAATTCAATTTAATTTATCAATATTATTAATAAGTAAAGTTACGAGTCGCTCATCCTATAAATAAATCGAACATATTTTGAAAGCTAATTAAAAGTTACCTCTACAAAGTTTTCAATATTTTTGCGAACAAAGAAGATACAGACAAAAATAGTTAAACGTTTTTGGTATAACTCTCAATACTATTTGAAAATATGCAACTTTGCGACAATAAAATGAAACCAAAAGTTTCATCCGGAAGTGTTTTTATCTGGAGTTAATTCTTGTCATGAATTATAACCAACAAGAAGGTGAAACAAGCGGAGGAAACGTATAATCTTGGATCTTGATTGGCGTACACATCGCTCAATCGTGTCTCCTTCCTATCATTGTTCTTCTGGTCTTGTTCTCGAACAAAATCCGGAAGAAGGTGCAAACAAACCATCGACTGGATCTTACGTAAGGTAGCTCGCAGATTTTCATCACGACGCAAACATGATGGCTCGTAAATCTGCGGCAGGGTTATGTAGCAGAAGTAATTAATTTAAAGTAACCGCAGTTGTCTTATTCGTATTGTGGCATTACCAGGAAATTAGCTGTTTTATTTTTGATGTGTATCCTGCATGATTTGTTAGAGAAATTTGTGTTACGACTTTGAACCCAAAAAAACATTGTAGCTGTTACGCTGGCATTGATTTCAAAATTTTTGTCACGTTTTTGAGGTTAGACTATGTTCATTATATTTTTGAAACATAAGAGGTATATTCAGAAAATAACGGAAATCTTTCGTTTTTGAAAAACATATTTATTTATTCGTCTACATTACTGTTGTCATAAAATAGTCCCAATTAGTTATTATGCACTTGGGCCTGCGCTTCTTTCAATCCTCCGAACACTTCTTTCTCAAACTCGATCTTTGGTATAGCTTTTGGCTCTTTCAGCGATGCGCTTTTAATGTCATAGATGTTTGTAAAACGACGGCATTCTACAGAATGGTTTTTGGCCAAAAATTCACGAACAATATGTGAGCAGCTGTATTATTGTGGTGCAAGAACCATGACAAATCCTTGCGTTTTTTTCGGATTGCTTCACGCCTACGGCGTTGAACTTGTAATAGAATAGAATAGAATTTATTCATCATTAAAAATTTTACAATTGCATTGCATTACATAACATAAAATTTTATCAGACTAGTCAATCGTGAGCACTAGGCTATATATAAAATATAAATAGATACACAGGTACATGAACATTACAAAAAAAAGAAAAGCATCTTATTGACTTACATTAGGAGATTAAAAATTCTTGCACAGAATAAAATGCATTATTTGCTAGGTGACTCTAGAGTCTCGATTTAAATGTTTGCAGACTGCATTTATTTCCAAATAGTTTGACTGCATGGTTATAGTAAATGATGCCTTGATAACTCGCAGAGTCCTGTCCCACCGCCAAACGTGAGTAAGGTAGTCTCAATTCGTTACCCCTTCTTGTGTTGTAGTTATGGCACATATTATTTTTTGTGTTGTGAGATTCTTTTTTTTTATATTTACAGCTACTACATATATGTACACGCAGGGAAGAGTAAGTATGGACAGCCGAGTGAATGTGTTCTTACACGATTCTTTATACTGAAGTCCAGCTAAGCATCTCATCATTTTTTTTTTGGAGTTTAAATGCTTTCATGGCATGAGCTGTTTCCCCAGAAGGGCAATCCGTAAGATAAAATAGACTGCACAAGTCCATAGTATATTAATTTTACCACTTCCATCGAGACAGTTCCACGTAATTGTTTTATTATAAAACATATGCTGCTCAGTTTTGTTACTATATTTTCTATTTGTACTTCCCATGTTAGTTTTTGATCGATGGTTAAACCTAAATATTTGAAGTGACTTACATGCTCAATGGACTTGCTATCTATTTTTATAACAGGACAAAAATCATAGGAAATGTTTTTCTGTTGGAAAACCCATTATTTTTACATCACTTGGAAAATTCATGTGATACTGCATTTGCTGCTTGTACGAAAAGAGACAACTCGTTTCGTGCCACCATTTGAGTTGTACCATCTGCATAGATTATTGTAATATGTTGTGACAATACTCATGAAGAGTATAAAAAGAATTGGAGCCAGGATTGAACCCTGCGGAACTCCCATTGTAACAGAAACAGGATGTGACTTCATCGAATCAATCATTACCACTTGTGTTTTATTTTTTATATATGAGGCAACCCAGTCATTGGCAATTCCCCTAATTCCAATTCTGAGCAGTTTTTCCAGGAGTAAGCTATGGTTCACCGTATCGAATGCTCTAGTTAAATAAAAAAATAAGCCAACTGGAATTTGCTTGTTATTGAGACGTGTATATATGCTATTGCAAAGTTCATTTATTGCTGTTGAAGTTGATCTTTGCTGCCTAAAGCCATGTTGGCAATTAGGAAAAAGTTTGTGGTACTCGATGAAATTCACCAATCTCAGATAATAACTATAATCGATGACTTTTGCAACTTGTGATTGTAAGCAAACATTACGATAGTTAGCCACTCTTGAGTTTTAGGGCCTTTATTTTGTAGTCCTTATTGACCGTTTGAGCCTTAGTTTATAGTCTAATCAACAAGTTCAAAAACATGAAAAATAGAGATAAAGGTCCTAAAAATATGAGCGATAGCTCATTCGATTCGGAATCACCCCTAGAAAAATGTTTTTGAAGGATTTTGGTGCAGGTAAAAAATTGCAATTGTTATTAACAAAATAAGATAAAAAAAATGGTATTTAGTTTTTCATTAATAACTCAAAAAAATATTAGTATTTAAGCAATTTTGAAAAAAGATCGTTGAAGAGGAGGAAATTTCCGATAAAAAAGTCCGGACTCCCGAAACTCTATCTCCATTATTTATAATTTTAATTTGACGTTGAAAATAGGGTTCCGCCCGGCTGTTACGGCATGCGCGCGCTGCGCTAAAGAGAGTTTATCAAAAGAAATAATTTTTTTAAAACATATAATGTCATTTTAAAAATTTGAATCTTGGAAATGCTTATACCAACCGTAGCAGACTTACTATAGGCCATTGTTGATATTTCACAAACTGTGTTACACACAAAATTCGTTGATCTATTTGTTTTAACAAACGGAAGTCGCCAAGCTCTTAACGAGCCCGTTATTTTCTGAACATACCTCGTACATTAGAGGAGATCGGGGTTGGGAGTCACATTATTTTTCTTTTGTATTTTTAGTATCCTTTTTTTATAATTTATCAATGATATTTTTTTTATCAATAGATAGTGTTTTTATACTCTTTTGAAAACAATATTCTTTTTCTCTCCAACATCATCCATAGAGAAAATATAACAATTCTTATGTGACAAATGAATATTTTCATTGAAAGTGGAATAATATACGTAATTAATTATAACCAAAAGGAGAAAAAAAGTGTCTCATTTATAGGAAAAAAACATATTTGCTCCAAATAAATAACTTCCTTCTGGTACCTAAAATACCAAAAATATCCATCAGGCCGCAATGCTTGTAAATTAAAAATACCCATTCTAGCGAAATTATATTTAGTCAGTCTAAAATTCAGTGAATATTCGAAATCATAATTATGGCAAATGTAACCCAGTAAATGTAACGCTGTTTTTCGAATATCCTTGGGAGACGAACAGAAATAAATACTTAAAGCCATGAGTGTGTATCTTTCTAATTTTTTCTTCTATTTGTCGGTGAAAATTTGCCTATACCTTTGATAAACAAATTTTGTTTATGGTATTGATAACATCGTGTTGCTTATCTCTTCGACAGTGAATTTTTTTGCAAATAAATACGTATCTGAGTGCGATATTAATTAATCCCAAAATCACTTCTTATGCAGCACGCAGTATCAGTGCGTGTAATACTAGTTGATCAGACTTTCTCATACGATGCCATGACATTTCTATGATTTTTTCTAAAACAAACAAAATTGTATGTAGCAGAAGCTCAAAAAGCCAACAAAAAATGCAGCACACATATATGGTGTTGGTGACTACCAGCCCCAGACGAAGTTGAGACAACCAGCCCCAAAACACGTTTCAAAATATAACCCCCTGAAATAACTCTGAATCGATATTCATTCATAAAAACGGATAGTGATATCATGAATCGCAAATGCACAAAAAATTACTTTTGCCGCCGAAAAAAAATGTACGTATCTCCCTCACACAGTATGAGAGTGAACTGAACTGAAGAAATCATTGATTTATCGATAGTTCATCAACTATATATGGCGCGTTTTCGACCGGAGGCACCGGTTGACCTGAAGTGATGCTGTGACCGCGCGCTCTCCGCCCTCTATCTCGAAAACGGTTCACCGTATAAAAATACAAATAGCAAAAAACCCATAGGAAATGAGATATTTCCAAAAAAAGCGCAAAAAACCGATTTTTGTGACCTTTGACCTTGAAATTTAATAGTTGCTTACACCCTACCATATGTAGGTTTTGAGACAACTTTTAGGGTGTCAATATACAAGTATTTACAGACTTACAGCTGGGTATCTCGAATTCCGAGATCCTTACCTAATTTAAGCTTAAATGACTGGATTAACGATTTTGTTCGGTAAACTGTTTCGTTCATAAAATTTTCCAATATGGCCGCTATGACAACTAACCCGTGAGACAACCATACCCGGTTTCAGTACCATTATTATGTTCGCTAAATAAGAAAAACAATCCAAAATCAGTCATCAAATTGACATATCCGAATGTTGCATCAAATTATTAGTAGATATATAAAAAGCACGTATCCTAAAAAACCTGGAAAATCTGGAGATACCTGATGAAAGGAGACCTACTGATGAAGTTTTAATGGTAGGAGTCTGATTAAAGCTCAGGATCTATACTCAGACCTGTACTATAGTCAGACTCCTGTACTTATGAAGAATAGTGAACGACATTAGAATATCATAAAATATTAGGTACACCATATCACCCTGCAATTTTTTAAAATTGCCAAAATAATAATACGGAAATTTAAAAAAACTCAAGGCGTAGAACACTAAAAACATTGTTTGTAGTGTAAAACATTGAAAATCAATGTTTTGAATGTTCTAACCCACGATAGTTCGATTGAAGTCCACCACGCTTCATAACAATTGAGAGAAGCATTTCTGGAATTATTGCTGGAAATGAATGACTGACAAAAATTTGTCACTATTACTAAAGTTCCTCTATAAACAAAAATTAGGAAGAACTATATGATGTCAAACTAGTAAAAAAAATGCTTACCGTAATGGAATTCTTGAAACGGTATATAATAAAAATATGTTCAATTCAAATATGAATTATATTTTCAAATCATTATAGGAGGTAATCCCTACATCATTACATAGTACAAAACAAAGTCGCTTCTCCTTTGTTCTTATGCATGCTCAGATTTTTAAAACTACGCAATGGATTTTGATACGTTTTTTTTTATTAGATAGGGTGATTCATGAGGAAGGTTTATATGTATATAACATGCATTATATGTATATAAATAAATACATTTTTTGCGCTTAGGTTGCAAACGCTGGCTGAACCTTACGATTAAAATAATGTTCTAGAGTATTGTAAACCTTTTAAAGGTCATGGTCATGGACATGTTTCTCCATTGACGTATTCAGAAGTCACTCGGTTTTTTTTGTGCCTTGGGAGCTGTCTGACTTGTCCATTTAGTCCAAGTCTCCAGAAAACACTGCAGTCTCTTGGGCTTATTGCGTTTATTCTCCCATCTTCTCATGACACCCATTCCATCAGTCTCGTAGTCACTCGGGTTAGATTGGTTTGTTTCTGATCGAAAAAAGATCGAAACAATCTGCTCTTATCAGATGCAAAAAGCACATGGTTAACTAACTATGAAATTAGCATCGACCGCTGAAAAAAATTTGTATTTTGTCCTTCACTGCATGACAACGAGATGAACCCAAAGCACAGCCTAGCACCACTGATGAAACGTTATCGGGTTGAAACACCGCTGTCTGGTTTCAGATGACGATGCTTTGTTTTTGGGCTCCGGCTTCATCTGTTCCAAATGACAACTAGATTATTTTCACAAAACGTTCCTTTTTTTAATATAAAATTCAGAGCAACTACTTTTCGAGTAGGTACAGATATTTTAGTAACTTTTTCTTTGCCTTGTGGAAAGTTGACTAACCCAAAATCTAGCCAAAAGAGTAGTTGTCTTTTACAAAGATGACATTGAAGCAATATATTTTCCTTGAATTTTTAATTTAATTCCATTGAATAGAAGATTTTGACACTGAATTGCGTTTCTCTGTAATGTTAGAATCTGTCATCCGAAGAATAAATGGTAACTAAATTCATGGTTATTGTCCCAAACAAATACGGATGTAATTCTTATTAATACCTACTTAATAATTAATGCTTATTTTGTCCCCTCTTAGGAAATTCCGATGAAACCTTACTCAAACATTTCATAAGTACCTACTTCAACAATTTCCTCAACTAGAATTTAATGTATATTCAGTAACATTCAACTACCTTGATGAGTAACGAACAATTGTTGGAATAAGATCACCGCATGCAAGGTCGTTCTTTACCACATTTACTTTCATTACTATTATTTCGAAATCATTTTACACTACAGATCCCAATTATCTGATACAATGCCGAAACGATATTCGTTTGAATGAACATGAAGTTAATTTAATGTCTTAATTACTTATAATATTTCGATATTTCTTATTTTACAAAAAAATATTGGTGTTTATGAAACCAAAACAAGAGATTGCGTAGATAAGCTGATGGGTAGATGCAAACGTAATACGTGGATTACATAGTAATGCAATTGCATATTAAAATTGTATAACAGAAAATATTTTACAAGAAATAAAAAATAATATGCTTTTTGATCTTGATGAAATTTTATTACGGCTAAAACACCACAAATCATCGTTAAATTACAAAAAAATCGTCATTCTTGTTCATCACAAAAAATGTTCATTCATCGATTAAAAAGAATCAATTAGTTTTCTGAAAATGAAACTGCTATCAGGTGATTAGCGACTGTATTGCCAAACATGCGCCAAATTAACTGACTGTTATAAAAAACAAGTATAGCTGAGGCACCAGTCAATCTAATAATAACACTGAAGATCTTCAAACATGACGTATTCTCTGACGGAAGCACCAAACTCTTACGAAGGTTCGAAATAGATGAACACTTCAATCTAGTAGAACACTATTATAATCTTCATGCAGTCATTGTTTACTGTAGTTCTGGCGTTGAATCTGGTCATTATTACGACTTGGTCAAAGACGAAACGGACTGGTTTAAGTTTGACGATAGTCGTGTCACTAAGTGTTCTGGCGATGTATTGAATTTATTGGAGCCTCTGGAGACACCCTACATTTTGTTTTAGTAGAAAGAGGACATTGGCAGATCAAGATTTTGAGATGATGTGGTGATGCAGGTTTTTCCTGCAGCTGAAAAAGCAAATGCGCCACTGGAATCAATCAAGTCGCCCCGGAGCGCCAATTAATTTTTGTTGTTGTTTTATAATTTCATCATTTGTATTATGGAAGCTTTGTAATCATCATTAAATATTAGTTTTCATAATAAAACTATCAAATATTAATAATCTGCAGGGCTTTACAGAGAAAAAAATGTATAGTGATGTGAACATATCAAAATTTTACGTTAACGAATATCTCCCATATTATCCTAGAAAATAAATATTTCGAAATATTCATCTCTCCCAACTACCTTTACAGTAGGTTCTAGTAAATGCCTGCCGGAAAACAACTACTTCCTTGGCCAATACCACGCTGAATATTGAATTATATCCGACAGACATTCATGCAAGATACCTTACAGAAGTTAGTCCTGCAGATGTTTCTCGTTCAGATGTACCTTTCCTCGATAGTCTTCAGACACGTTTTGATCTCTGTTACAGTATTCGTATAGTTCAAGTAAACGATATAGTGCAACCTACCTTCCAACAGTTTCCCTTCAATAATATAGTTAGGGAGCTAACCAATTTTGTTATTCAACAATATCTTCTATTCAATTATCTGCGAGCGCTTTCGACAACTGGTCGTGCTGTCATCCTCTAGGCCCTACTCTATCTGAACGTGTCATCCTGTTGTGTGGCCTTTTATGTTTTTGTCTCTAAAACTTCAAGTTGTTGGTTTTTGCTACAGTTATCTTCAAAATACAAATTGTTATCCATTAAAAAACTTTTTATTTCATCTTTCCTCGAATTTTTATTCGGTACTTTCATGAGATGTCGCGAATGATACGATGCGTTGTCAAGAACTATTACACTATTCGCATCAAAATTTGGGATCAATGTGTTTTCAAACCATTTATCAAAAATATTGGCTTCCATGTTCTTATGATAGTCAACATTGCAGTCCTCCAAGTTTTTTTCCACATAATTTCAAAGAATTTGGAACCCATCCTTCACTTCCTCCGCAATGCACAATGATTAGTCGCGATCCTTTGCAGGCATGTTAGGCGTACACATTCTCGAACCATCAGTCCACCCTTTCGTAACTGTGTCGTGAGTGTCATACCAAGTTTCGTACAAATAGAAAATTTGCCGTTGTTCTTGTCTATATTTAGTTATTTGTTCTAAGTATGGGTTACGCAATTCCACTATTCTTCTGCTTTTCATAACTGCTTGACGTTTCTTTATTATTTTAAATATAAATCCCAGTTTCTTTATCCAATTCTGAAGAAGGTTATGGCCGGAAGTATTCAATTTCTTCTTTATGATTTCAGTTGTAGGAATCTCATTGCTTTTGTAACAGTCGTATTTTGTTTTTTTCAATGATTTTATTAGATGAACATCTAAAGGTTTTAGTAATCACATCGCGTCTTGCGTTCATAAGGTTTGTTTTTGACTATTTTACATACAGTTGTGAAAGGAATCTCGGTCAAATCTGATGTTGCTTGTAATAGTTTGTTTACCTCGAAACCAAACTTGAGATGTAGATTCTTAACATTGAAACATACTCTCTGTGTTTCAATATTCAAATGCATCCGAATCTTATTCACTGGTATCTCTTTTCCGCATTGTACACCATCGCTACTGGAATCACTACACAGAAAAAAGTCTGCGTTATCACACTCGTTATTACTATTATAGCACTTGTCCAAGGACGCCACATTTTAAACAAATAGCAAAAATTTTTAAGTAATTATAACTGCACTAATATCGAATTTCAACAGTCAAATTGCGATCAATTCCTGAAGTAAACATTGACGGCCCATCGGCAATACTCATCCCCACATTCTATTCGTCACCGTAACATGACTACAAATTCAATTTTATGACTCTTCAGCCAATCATAAAACTCGGTTAGTAAAAATTATCCAATAGGAACCGCCAATTCTTCAGTCCACATGGACTAGTTCGCAGCGGCATCATTTCTCTGTATTGTTTTTTTTTGGCCTTTGAGATGCCGATAGCTTTAAGTATTCACAATTAAGGTTACTTCTACTATACATGGGATATTTCTTTGCCGCTTGGGGCTTTGTTGACGAGATGGAGCTATTGCTAGTTAATAACCATTCTCTTAGACGAAAATTTCATACATGTAGTTGAGCCTCGTTGAAATGAATCAAGTCCCAGGCACTTTGCTGTTTGGGTCGGATATTTCCTCCACTGATGAGAGGAACCGCGGTCTGCAGGTGATCTACTCGAATAATTTCAGCATGGTCCTGCTGCTGGATGATCTCTCCTCGATACAGTCTTCAGATATAGTGAATACAGGTTTTGAAAACAGAAAAGGATTGTTTTCCGAAATGTTAACCACTTAACAAAGCTAAGTATCAATATTTAAATTTTTCAATTGATTTTTTCAGTGAACTTTTCAGTTTGCCTTTTTACTACACTTCAGCAGATTCTCTATTGATTTATATTTTATTATTTTTAAGATTGTGGAAGGTTACGAACCCAAAAAAACAATATAAAAAATTTCAGAAAGTTTTTTAAAACTATTCTTTTATTTATCCTCAATGGACATTTGAAAGGCATCATAAGAGGGAAAGAATTCATTTCAAATCACAATAAATAAATATTGATAATCCTTGTTTATACAGTACACCATTCTATGGAAGTTTCCGACATTGAAAACGAAATTGTTCAGTGTATCCACTATTTTTAATTATGGTATGCCTGATATGGGCTTATCTATCCTTTTCAATGTAAAGCTGAAGGTTGATGCGTCATCAAATGGCATTCAGAAAGATAGGGGCTTTTTGCATAACCTTCACTGATCGCAAAACGGGTGTGAAGTTATCCACATCCACAACGTACACTGAGAAAAAAATATCACATTATTATTTTTTCCTTTACCGACTCTGCACTCCTACCATTTTTCAATATGATACGCTTATTGACTAAATTAGTAAAAAAACAGAACCGTCCTAGTTTATTAAACTGTCTGAAGGGGTGAAAATAGGGTGTAAATATTTAAAAAAAAACGTAACATGAAAAATCGACTTNTACTAATTTAGTCAATAAGCGTATCATATTGAAAAATGGTAGGAGTGCAGAGTCGGTAAAGGAAAAAATAATAATGCGATATTTTTTTCTCAGTGTACGTTGTGGATGTGGATAACTTCACACCCGTGATCGCAAATACGGTAAATACGACAATGTACACTTTGAAATGAAACGTAATACTTAGATAAGGTATTTATTTCACTTATACAAAAATTTCGATCGATATTCCTAAAGGAAAAACTCACAAAGATTTCAAAATGATTATATTTGCATACGACAATTAGGAACTATATATATTAAATGACAAATTTTCTGGCAACATTTTTACTTTTTGTTGCTATTGATAACATTATACTGGTATCTGATGATAATTTTTTAAATTAACTCCTGGAAATGTAATAATTACTCATAGCTTTCAAATATAAACAGATTTTTTCTTGGGATGAATAAAGAAATATCTAAAAAAATACCTCAAGAAAAATATCTGGTCTAAGTCGGGTTCGAACTCACTATCTATGGATCGTGAGGGTGGGGGTTACCAATTCACCACTCATTATCATTATTACTACCAGTTTCATAGTTCCTGATGTGCTTTGGTGTCTTTCAATTCCATCTATGCCGTAGATGTATGCACTCAATGTGTTCAACGAACTTCTTGAACTTTTGAAAATATACGGTTGACAAGTTACTTACTTTAATATTGTCGTAGATCATGCCCGAAAGAAAGTAACGCCGGCCGCCACTGGTAACCACAAATCAAATGTGACGTAGCTAAGAGCGCGGGAATGTCCAATGTTCCCTGCCGCTCGAGAAGCAGCAAGAACTTCGGCGAAAATTCTATGATTTCGATTACGATATTTAGGTGCTGGCGGCGTGCATATCGAGACAGTCAAGTGGAATATATATTGCGATACGCTAAGTGATCAAGTAAGGCGATAGACAGTCGAGTACACAGTCAAGTGGAAGCTACAGTGCGGTACGCGAAGTGATCTAGTAAGGCGATAGACATTCAAATAATAGTTGAAGTTTTAGTTGAAGGAGTTAAAGTGAAATAAAGTTAAGTTTGATTATTCAGTGTAGTCAATTATTGGTGAAAAATGTAACAATATTATGAAATATTCCTATATATTTAGGTAGGTTTCTGAAATGGCTTCTTAAGCGGGCTAATTTTGTAAAAGTGTTTTTGGGAATGACATACATTGGATTTGAACTGATGTTATTATATTGTGGTTCCTGCAAACTGGTTTTAAGATATCATTATATTATATTCATCACTGAGTAAAGGAATATTTCCTATCCGTTTAAAACAACAACTATTCAAGTACAAAAAATCAATGCTACCTACTTGTATATGTTCAATTTTTAGACCTGAAAATGAAAATACTTTCCTTACTCGTCTGTAGATCTTGTGTAACAGTGATTTTATACTATTCCACATTATTTTTGGAGTAGTATTTGTGAATTGTTCTTGATAACACTTTATTGAAGTAAGGATATTTATCAATAAAAAATTGGAAATTGGGAATAGTTTTTTTTTACAAAAAAATGTTTATCACGTTCTTTAATTAATTGTAATAGTTGATTACCAAACCAAGGTTATGAATTTTTTTAATTTCGTATTTTTTATGAAAGAACAAGAATTAAAAGTGTTTATTTATTTACCATATGCCTCATCAACATCTGGATTTGTCTATCTCTATATCACAAAGAACTGTCCAATTGAGTTTGTCACAATGCTTGGATTTCTTCACAAAAGAGGTGCAAGGAAAGAAGAAATTTCACAAAGTCCCTATCAATCCATAATTTTCCCTGTATTTTAGTAATTCATTTTAAAAGATTATCTCCAACGGAAAGATTCAGAGGCAAATTGAATGTTGTCAATGATTTTTTTCAGAAGAATTAGATATGAGCAATTATGCAGTAGACAATGTCGTTCCTTGTCGTTACAATCTATATGCACTCTTGAATCACAGTGGGACTACTTACAACAGCTATTACACATCATATTGCAGACATCCTTATAGTGGCACGTGGAATGAATACGACGATTCACACTTGTCCCCAATTTCACCAAAATTGCTTGTGAGTGAGGAGGCATATGTTTGTAATGCAGAGGTGTATTTTCTTTATTGTATTTGTTACGAAATGAAAGTACCTTAAATGCATTGTACATTTAATATAGATCAATATGGTCTTTTACAGCATATAATTTTAATGATTATTTTAAAAGCTGTTACAGTTTTAATTGCAGAGACATAGCGGTTGCGGCGGTACCGGCCGGGGGACCCGCGGCGCATGCCTATAAATAGCGTGTCAAAGTCAGCGCTTCGCTCTACAGCACTTTATGATTAACAGGGATCGCACGCGTTTATATGTATTTATACAATAAGTATTGCTCCCGTGCGGAGCCGGGAAGGGTCGCTAGTAAAAAATAATTCACATATTTCTGACTTCTATATTTCTTACAGATATATCAACTAATACTCTTAAGTTCTCAGATGTTCTTCACCTGGAATTTTTAACGGTTACATAGTATAACAAATTATATAAAAAATATGACAAATAAGTGAAAATTTAAAAATTGAAATCATATGAAAGGATAGAATTGAAAAAAAGATTGTATATAATGAGTCTATAATAAAGATTATATTAAAAAACTGGTGATTATTGATCGTTTCAGAATTTTTTAGTCCCTCAGTACTGAAAACCTCACAACAAAGAAAATCATATTCTTATTACTCAAACGTAAACAAACTTCAGTCAATTGTGACAAAAAAAGTTGTTCAACTAGAACAAATAGATTTGTGAATGAAACTTCACACCGATCGCCACCTTTCATTTATCCAAGGATATCGCATGGGTTTTCGAATTTGCTGACCAGACAGGGTCACCCACCATCAGGATCCGGTACCGAACAAGCCTACGTGATGAAAGATGAATAACAGAAGTTGAGATTTATCCTCGTGTGACTGTGACTCATTCTGCCATATATATGCATTACCTGTTGACGTCGAATGTAAAGGTATACAGTATTGCGTGACTCATTTATTGCGGCGACCAAGTCAACCGCGTGGGTGACATCAAAATAATATTCTAGATTGTTTTTATCTGATTATGGAGAGCGGGATCATTTTATTAAGTCAAATGCCGCTATCCAAGTGAACATTGAACAAAAGAATGGTGTTTTGAGTGAATCCAATAAAATATTTCCCATGTTGCATTATATTCTCTTTCTTCAAGCATACACATTTTTTTAATATTGGCACATAAAACCTGGAGTCATTTATAAACAAAATTTTAATGATAGTTATTGGTAAGGTCCAAAAGTTTCATAACGTTTGAGTTTGAGGTCCTCATTTAACAGTGTACCTGAAATGGCTTTATGACAAACACCACATAGGATAGGCCAAAAAATATAAAGTTCGTTCAAGAATAAAGTACCCTTATTTGTTGAAGGGAAGAGTTGCTCATAACTAAAAGTTATGTTCAGATACGGAGTCATGGCCTGCTATTAAAATTTTTTCTTTTGGAAAATTTTGAATTACCCCCGTATGATACATATTTTTACTATTTTAATTTATTACGTATCTGAAGTAGCCACAATCAAATCAGTTTGGAGTATTTTTTATCAAATTAAAGTATATTTGTAAAATGTATTCGGATTTGTATTTTTTTAGGTGACCGTCAACTTCATATTTGTTACAACGATATTCAACAGAACTCTAGAATAAAACAAATACTCTTTTTAACGAGGTAAATACTTCACTGAGTATAATGTTCATATGAATAAACTGTCAAAATCTATCGCGGATAGCCATGAACAAAAAAGAAACAATAAGCGATAGTACAGAAAAATACAGTAGGTAACTTAACAACTTAACAGGTGCTAACAATAAAAATTATCGAAGTGTCTCTGTATGTCCAGCTTCTCTGTCAATGCATCTAATTGTTCGCTCATTAAATTCGTATAATGTAGATCGCAACACATTAGCGGAAATATTTCTGCAATGAACTCGTATTGAAGTTTCAAGCTCATCAACATTATTAAAGGGCGATCTCTGTAGACTTTTTGTTTTAAGTATCCCTATAAGAAATAATCTAGAGGTGTAAAGTCTGGAGAACAAGGAGGCCATCGGGGATCGGTTTTTCGTCCTAACCATTTATTACGAAATGTCCTATTCAGCCACTGAGAAACATTTCTAGTAGAATGGGCAGGACATCCATCATGTTGGAACCATAACGTTTGCCGTTCAAAATCTCGTGAAAAAAAAACGTACCTATTAGTAATTTATCATTTAATATACCACACCAAACGTTTGTTTTCTGATAGTATTGATTTTTGTTGTCAATAATACAATTTGGGTTGACATCTGACCACCATCTGCAATTTTGTGACGATAGAACCCCATTTGTTGTAAAAGTAGATTCATCTCCAAACAGAATTCATCGATGAAAATCTCGTTGTTCTTCTATTTCACTCTGTATCCACATGGAAAAATCATATCTCAAAACATAGTCTCTTTCTTGAAATGTACAAATGAATAAAGGTTTGTAAGCATGGTACTTATGTTTCTTCAGAATACGGTTTAGAGAGGTTTTTTTATGCAGGTATAATCACTAATTTCTTGGGTGGACCTTCTAGGATTTTCTACTACTGCTTGAAGTACGTAAATCTGGTTTTCTTCTGTGCATACAGGTTTCGTACGCTCCGTATTATGTTTATATTCTAGTGAGCCGGTCTGTTTGAAATTCTTCAAACTTCTACTTACACTTGAATAGCAAATTTGTTTGTCTGGATGCCGCTCGTTGAAAATATTTGCAGCTTCGCGCATTGTTTTATAACCATCACCACAGATTAAAACTATTTCTGCCTTTTCAGTTAACGTTAATAATACTGGGCGAGGCATTTTTAATCAAGGACAAATATGAAAACGTTTTACAGGCAAGTTTTAAGAAGCCACACTATCAAACTACAGTATTGTTTTGAGGCATATGTGTTTTTTATTCATGGCTATTCGCGATAGATTTTTGATTGTTTTTTAATATCTGTTCTAGTTGAGGCATTGTTGTCAGAATAAAAGAAATTTTATACTTTTATTGACAGTTTATTCATATGAACATTTAGTTAGTAAAGTATTTGCCTCGTTAAAAAGAGTATTTGTTTTATTCTGAGTTCTGTTAAATATCGTTGCAACAAACATGAAGTTGACGGTCACCTAAAAAAATACAAATCCAAGTAAATTTTACAAATACACTTTAATTTGATGAAAAATAATCCAAACTGATTTGATTGTGGCTACTTCAAATACATATTAAATCAAAATAGTAAAAATATGTATCATACGGGGGTAATTCAAAATTTTCCAAATGAAAAAAAATTCGAATAGCAGGCCATGACTTCGTATCTGAACATAACTTTTAATTCTAAGCAACTTTTCTCTTCAATATATTTCTATATTTTTTGAAATAAGGGTACTTTACTCTTGAACGAACCTTATATTTTATGGCCTATCCTGTATGGTGTTTGTCATAAAGCCATTTCAGGTACACTTGGTATAGTTTTGGAACATGCACCAACTTTTGTCACGAATAAAATTTTCTGAGAAATCGATAATAAAAAAGTTTCCCATTTGTTGCAGACTTAGTGGACCACACTGTATAGAGTGTTACGATGTAAAATATAATTTCTTCTTGATATGAGTTTTCAAGTTATGTTGCGTTTCAATGATATGAGGTAGGTACCTCTTTATTACGATAAGGTGGATAGAAAGTGGCTAGTTAACAACTATTTGAACCAGTGGATAGAGTCTAATCCAGAGCCCAAAGTTAGAATAAGAAGTCCTCCCAACAAAATTTCCCCAGAAACATTCCATAATGTAAGTAATGAATTCATTAGGCTGTTCCAAAAGTTCTGTCCTGTTTATGAGTCTACTTCAAACTGTAATATCTCAGTGAATACGTACTCAATTTAATCGTAATGAGAACCATATGAATCAGTGCACTTTTGCCAACATAACACAAGTCGATTGATTTCGTCAGCATAAAAATGGTTACTCGTGATTCGATGAAGTCGATGAAGGTCGTTTTTGCCTGGTCTTGATTGGCGAAGGTTCTCCTGGCGAGAAGGTTATCGAAGTTCTTGAAAAGATGATAGGCATTTGACGAGAGGTCTGGAGAGTATGGTGGGTGAGGCAGAACTTCGACACTTCATTTGTTTGATTTTCGGACGGTGATTTTTGAAACGTGCGGCTTCTGCAACTGCTTCTGACGCAATTTTTGGTACATTTTGTCGATTTCCTCACATAACGATTCTGCCGTGATGGTTTGGCCCGGTTGCAGAAAGTTGTACTGAATCACACCAGCCGCTGTGACCACCATACAGTAACCATGGTCTTCTTTTGGTGGGTTTTTGCCTTTAGGAAGTGCCAGGGGTACTTATAGACGTCCAACCACTGTCCTGTACGTCTCCTGTTGTCATAGAGGATCCACTTTTCATCACACATGATGATCGTTTTGGTTGCGTAAAAGCAAAGTGAACACACCTTGAAACGTGACAATTTCTGTCGATCGTTCAAATCGTGGGGCACCCACTTCTCGAGCTTTTTGACCTTTCCAATACGTATTAAACCATCAAAAACCGCATGGAAGCTGCCATCCCACGCAACGTTTGTGATGGGTCAGTCTCCACCAGTATCCTAAAATCCTCGTCCTGGATTACTGTAAGTCTATCACTTCAAAGCTCATCTTCGAACGATCGAAATTTCGCAAACCAACGTCGAACTGTGCGGTTATTACCACTGTCATTGCCAAATGCCTGGTTAATTTATCGGGCTGTTTCGGCAGCTCGTTGGTTCAATTTGAATTCGTTGCCGAAAATTGTCTGAAAATCTAAAGAAAAAACGAACAGTATTAATGAATGTAGTACAAAATATTTTATTGATCAGTATATACCAGCATATTTATTGAGATATGGAGATACAAGAAACAACCTAATATAAAAAAACTTTATCATTTCTGATCATTATATTTATACATAGAATGTCGAAAATCGATATTGCGAGACTCCAACCTAGACCGAACTCATTTCTGATGTTTAAACTTTCCAGGATTTTCAACAAGTCTGCAGGAAAACAATTTAAATTGAATTTTCTGATGGGTATCGAAATGTAACTAGAATCAATGAAATTTGTTTACGTTCAGTCTGAACTGATCACTCTGAAATTCTCCATTGTTGACAGCTCTTTATTCTACTCAATAGAAGTTAATAGCTAAATATGTGATGAGTTTCGTAACAACATGAATTTTTCTTCATATATAAGAACAGATATTTTATGAATTCTCGACGATTTTTTGTTTTTCAGGTTTTTAATAAACATCTTGAGTACTATTATTTCTAAATTTAGGTTTGGTGGTGCAGCCAAGAAACGACTGAGTCGTCTCCTCAAGAGCGGGGTACCTTATTAAACCGCCTTGCACCAAATTCTTGAGCAGCGTACGCAGAATCTGTCTCAGGTGGAGGAACAAATCCACCATGAGGAGATTAGCAAACGTTTGCGCTCAAGTAATGATTCACCAAAACCAGATCGGAAAAGACCTTCACGGTTTAATGTAAGGCCACAGACTAAATTTTAATTTAATCTGTGGTAAGGCATCGTCAGTTGTAGCTGACGTGCATAAACCCTCATATGGGAAGGTTGTCGCGGGTATCAAGGTGAGAATCTTGCAACTTGACTATCCGACTACCTCATTAACGATGAAACAGCAGTGCATATACTTTGTGCCTGCCCCGCTGGGTACCGAACCAGGTTTTTAGAGTTCGGCAGAGCCGTACTCTTACCATCTGACCTGAAAGACCACTCACCATACAAGCTAATCGGCTTCGTTAAGAAGCTCGGTTTATTTGGTCGAGTGTGAATAGGTGTGACCCTCCACCTAACCCTTGCGGGTTGCGGTGGAGGGTCAAATAGACCCACTCACTTTGGACCTAACCTAACCTAATTATTATTTCACTGTTTGACTCCAGCAACATATGTGTATTAATACTGATATTATTTTGGTGTCAAAGGCATCTGCTTCTTCGGTCATTCACTTCGTATTCTGGTTAGGGAATGTTAATAACTCCCCGAGCTACCTAGGGTGGCATCATGGCTATTTGCTGGCCGTCAGCCAACTTCAACTAGATAAATTCTCAGGGTAGGGATCGAACCCACGACTTTTCGATCGGGCCCACCACCACTGCACCAATTCAACACTCACATTATCATGACTGTTTGGATTTTTCATATTGAGGTTCGAAGAGTTTCGATAAAATAATATTTTTGCGAAATGTTTTCCAATTATACGAGGTCTGTTCAAAAAATTAGGTGAATGTTCACTTTTTTCAAAAAATATTCATTTATCCATCAATTTCTGTTTTGTCTCCTTCAAAGTAGTCTCCCTTAGATATAATACATTTGTGCCAGCCGTTTTCCCGTTCTGATAAGCCCATTTTAGTGTGTCCTTAAGTTTTTTCGGCGATTCGATTTTAATCTCCTCAATCATCGCAAAACGTCGTCTTTTCTTAGGTCTTTTCAATCTTGGTAGCAGGAAACAATCACAGGGGACCAAATCTGGTGAATACGGTGTCTGAGGCATGATTACGATGTTGTTTATGGCCAAAAAATCACGAACAAGCAATGATGAGTGAGCCGGTGCATTATCGTGATGCAAACGTCATGAATTGTTTTCTCACAATGCTGGACGATTTCTTCGTATTGCTTCTCGCAAGCGGCGCATAACTTCAAGGTAATCTTCCTTATCGACCGTACGACTTAATGGCAAAAACTTCTGATTCACTACGCTACGGTAATCGAAGAACACAGTAAGTAAAACCTTGACATTTGATTGAACTTGACGTGCTTTTTTTGGTCTTGGCTCTACTGGACTCTTCCATTGGGACGATTGGACTTTGGTTTCGATGTCATAACCATATATCCATGATTCTCACCAGTTATGACCCTTTTAGGCAAATATGGATTGTCGTTGACGTCATTCAACAATTCCTAGGCGATGTTCTTACGACGTTTTTTTTTTGGTCAAAATTCAGCGATTTTAGAACAAATTTCGCTGCCACACGCTGCATGCCCAAAATTTTCGAGAAAATTTCATGAAGCGAGACAACCGATATGCCGACATCCCCAGCAACTTCTCTAATGGTGATTTGACGATTTTCCATAACAATTTCCTTCACTTTTTCAACATTTTCATCGGTTGTTGATGTGCTGGAGAGCCCAGGATGAGCGTCGTCATTCTCATCTTTTTTTTAGCTCAGAGTACAATCACAGTATGCCACTGTCAACATTACAAGTGTTTTTGAGTACTTAATTCCTTTTTTACACAAAATCTGATGCAAATTCTAACACACGAAATACTTCTAACTTTTATGCCTCTCACCAACAAACTAAATGGCTAAAACTGTGAACATAGCCCGCGAAATTTGAACATTCACCTTATTTTTTTAACTGAAACTGGCCTCTTACGTTGGTTCCGAATTCATTGTAACATCACTCCATAAGAATTTTCAAAATTTTTGTGAAAGAAAGTGTTTGGCTTTCTACTACTCCATCTGATACAAAAAAAGGGATGAGAGAATCTTCCAAAGAAAGGAAAGAAGTAATCAATTTGAAAATAAGTAACTCTATACATGGATGTGTAAATCATGCAAAGAAGTAACTTTCAGACACAAACTGAAAGAAAGTCCTCCTGAAACAGCTACTTTCATATAAACAAATTGCACTTACATAGAACACCGTTACCATTCATTTAAAATAGAACTCATGTGAATGATATCTGATTCTTATTCCACAACGAATGTTTGAAATACAAACTGAGTAGAGAAAAGTATCTTCTGTATAATTCAGTGTTCATATAGACGTATTTGTTTTGAAAGAATTTTTTTTTTCGTGTAATTCAATGTTTATATGAAAGTAGCTGTTTCAGGAGGACTTTCTTTCAGTTTGTGTCTGAAAGTTACTTCTTTGCATGATCTACACATCCATGTATAAAGTTACTTATTTTCAAATTGATTACTTCCTTCCTTTCTTTGGAAGATTCCCTAGTCCTTTTTTTTGTATCAAGATGGAGTAGTAGAAAGCCAAAAACTTTCTTTCCCAAAAATTAATCACTCCTAAAAATATAATCCCTTCAATTCAAATTTTCAAAATGTAACTCAATGTCCGTAGGTTAGCAAGGAAAATAATTGTTTTGCTGTAGGCCTTTGTCAGATATTATTGTGTAGCATCTTTGGAGAGAAGTGAATGTTTCGAATACTTATATGTATCATTCATCGACACAGTCGTCAGGAAGATTTTATTTTCTTTTAATTTTATTTATATCACAAAACAAGTGCCAGAAAACGGGCAACTGTCTAAATTTATTATTTCAGTGATTAGTAAAATATCAACATGCGCCTTTTCTATGATCATACATTAAGAAAACCAAAATTTGAAAATTATAAGAATTTATTGGAGTTGAAATTAAGATTTGTAGACGAAGTTTTGATGTTAGCCTTGCTTTCTGAATCAGTTTTAAGTTATAGTACAAAATTAATCAACTGAAACTTTTCAGTTTGGAACTACCTCTGATTTACAATCACGCAGACGGCTGATATTTATATGCTAGTTGAACTTCCAAGATCTTTCAAATACAAACACCAGATGCAACAAAATCAAACAAAAACACCTGGATTTATTCTAATTTTATACCGAACCCCGTTTAATGACCCAGGCTAATTTTAGATCGATTAATTGTATGCAGTAATGCACCTTTGATTTGTATTGCATCTAAATGACGGTTAGAATATAAATAAAATGGGTGCTACTATTTTACAGCATTCCGGACTCGCTTAATCCGCGAATGGAATTCAAACAGGCATTTGAAGTTTCCTCTTCTTATATGAATTTTTCATTCTGGATCATTAGAATGAGGGTTTTTTTATTTGAATATAGACACTATGTGTACCTACCGCTCGTATTCAATGAAGAGTAGAATTCGACTGCGAACTGAAGTGAAAAATCGACCAATACTACACATATACATATTCCCTTCTTGCTTAATTTTCAAACCATCTAAAATCAGACCGTGTAATTATTGTGCCCTCTTGAACTTATAGATGAAGTAGATGCAGTAAGGATGCTATCATGACATCCACCTTCGATGTGTCAATGTTAAAATTCTTTGGAATATGCATGGAACTGTTGATTAAGGTTGAAGGTTGAAAAAACTCGTCAAGTAGGATAAATTCATTATAAAAAAATCCAGACTAAATTTTAAGAGAACTGGTTTGAGCAGATTTGATTGGATGGCTTAGTCCAATTAAATATAATGGAACTTTTGTAAATATGTATTTTATACAACTATGATTAGAAAGTGGTTGTTATGAAACACTAAAATAGTGGCTAAATTGTTTTATTAGTTGAAAATCCATTGTGAATGTATAATGTACAATTTCCAGTTAGGAATACGTGAAAAATAATTTAAAACCGAAAACTCCATGTTTACCTATAAGTACTTTAGTTCCAAACGATACGAAATTGCAAACTACATCGAAAGTGGAAAATATTTTATAAATAACAATCTTGATGGGTGGTGGTTTAAAACGTTAAAACGCTCACTCCAAGACGTTTATTCACCCTTCGAAGCTTGATACCAAACATTTGTTGGACTACAATAGGGATGAACTACGATGTCTAACAGGCCTTCTTCCAGGTCACTGTCATTTGAATCATCATATGCAGAGACTCGGACTGTCGGAAGACAGTGTGTGTCGCCTTTGATTGGAAAATGATTAAATAGCACAGCTCATACCTTGTGCAGGCCCCGCTGGGGACCGAATAAGGCTCTTAGAGTTCGGTAGAGTCGTACTCTTACTATCTGACCTGAAAGACCACTCACCATACAAACAAATCGGCTTCGTTAAGAAGCTGGGTTCATTTGGTCGAGTGTGAATAGGTGTGAGCCACAATAAACCCTTGCGGTTTGCGGTGGAGGGTCGAATAGACCCACTCACTTTGGCGCTAACCTAACCTAACCTAATTTCTCTTTACAGGGGGTCCAAATGATATGAAATGCATATCACCCTAGTTTTTCAAAGGCGTGGGAGGATTGAATGAGATGCATCATTCGAAAAGTCTCTTGTCCATCTAATTCGATGTTGAATGTTTTATTCAGGTTAAAACTCAATCGCTTATCGACAAACATAGAATCAAATTCACAGAATATTGACCTCCACCAATTGGATTTTTATATAAACCTGCCTATATTTTATAAAAGATGTTCGGAGTCAGCAACCGACATCCCCTAATAATTATCTGTTCTTGCAGAAGTGCAGAAGATAGTGAAAACTTTCCACTTTAGGCATCCAAAAAATTGTAACAGTAAGAAAACAGATGATATAACTGGCTATACCACACCGCGACCACTTCAGAAGTTAAAAAATTCTGGCTATCCCACTGAAACCTTATTCCATTCAATGTTTTTGATTTTCTTTATATTGAGATCTATATTGATCGGAATAAGTAGCAATAAAAATTAACGATGAACCCACAGTTTGCTATGGATAGTGTTTGTACAAAACGTTTTTAGAAATCACTCGCAACTACAAGAGTGCTTTATAGGGACGGCCCTACTGCGAAATTAAAATTATTAAATGTATCATGGAAACACTGTGTTGGCAGGTTTTGGCAGCCAAGGTTTAACTTCCTGATTTGAATAAGGTGCTTAAACAAGTAAACACAATTATGAACGCTATTTGAGCTAAAGCAAAGAGAATTCGATTACAATTCAATCTGACATTATATATGCAGGCCGAGGAGAGTGTTAACAAAATTAAAATTCCGTGTGTGATTCAAACAATATAATATTCGAATTTAAGTTATCATTGAGATAAGTCTTCAGCAAAATTCAAAATATCTTTGTAACCTAAATATTTTTTCCGCCTACCTCTATCCAAAGTATACATTTCCTGGCCTCATTGTAGGGAGCAAAGTCGTACTTTTCCTCACTAGGGAGGAAAAGTAAGTGACGTCATGGTACATAATCAATGAAATAATTTATACGGCATTGACAACCTAAACTATATTCTATTATATAAATATAAAGTTTACCGTTTATTTATAGAACAACCTGTATTTTGCAATATGGTATAAATTAGTAGGTATTTTAATTTAATGATTTTTTCATTGATAATTTGTTAGATTCATAGATCCATCCGGTTTTCGAATTTATGACAAATTTTATAGCATACTATGGTCGTTTGACAGTTTCAAAGTGTGATTCACCATACATAATAGGTATATCTGTAAAATATTAAGAATATTTTAAAAATGAGTGATTCAAACGATTTTGAAGATATAAATAATACACCACCAGATATTTTGGAACAAGTTAATGTAACGGTACAATCTTTATTGCCCCAAAAATCTAAAGATAAATACGAAAAACAATATTTACATTTCAAGCGATGGGCCGAAGAAAAGCATATTCGTATTTACTCAGAAAATGTTATGTTGGGATATTTTTCAATATTAGCAAATACACTAAAAGCCTCTACATTGTGGTCCAAGTATTCGATGCTACGTACCATGCTTCAAATAAAAGAAAATATGGATATTAAATACCCAAAACTAATTGCTTTCTTGAAAAGGAAACCAAGGATATAAACCTAATGAGGCAAAAACCTTCTCAAGAGAGGAACTAAATAAATTTTTATTAGAAGCCCCCGATAATAATAATTTATTAATGAAGGTAAGATATTTTCGAGAAGTAAATATATTTAAAAAAGGAAAGTTAAATAGAGCTAAAGCTTTATGCTAAGTTTATGATTCCGCAAAAGTAGTTTTGGCTCAGTAACGCAGTGAGTTGGTGCACCGCTCATTATTCATGACGGCCTTGTAGTTTTTGGTTCGAATTCCAGCGTCGACAGTTTTTTTTTCTTTTTTTTAAATTATTTTTCTTTGTTTTGTAGGTTCTCCTCATTTTCGGAATTTCAGGAGCATGCAGGTGTGACGAGCTCCTTAAAATGGCCACTACAGATATTGAAGATAAAGGTTCAATATTAATAGTAAATATACCAAATTCTAAAACAAATATTCAGAGAACGTTTGTAATCAATGCTTCACTGGGAAATGGCCGTAATTATATTGATATTTATAGAAAATATATATCGTTACGCCCTAAAATAGATCAGACACGTTTATTTGTCTGCTATAGAGCAGGAAAATGTTTCAACCAAATGGTTGAGAAAAATACTATAGCTAAAATTCCTACAAAAATTGCAGAATTTTCAAAACTGCCTAATGCCATAAATTATACCGGGCATAGTTTCAGAAGAACCTCGGCAAGTTTACTTGCAAATTCTGGAGGAGACATTCTTACTTTAAAGCAACACGGAGGTTAGAAGTCTATAAATATCGCTGAAGGATATGTGCAGCAATCTCTTGCAAAAAAGCAAAAAATTTCGAACCTGATTATGGGAGTCACTAAAGTTAATGAAACTGATTGTAATCAGCCAAGTACGAGTATTTCCGAGGGATACAAGCTGTATAATAATATAGTTAGTGAAAATATCACGAAAACTGCGTTGGATCCAGCACTCGGTTCTAGTGGTATTCAAATAACCACTGCTCAAAACTGCACGTTTAACATCACTATAAATAATTATTCTAGCAGAAATTAAAAATATGTAGGATGCAAGTATGAAAAATACCGTCCCTATAAGTTATACTGTACCTACTTCTCAGTTTTAGTTCTTTAACAAATTTTGTTTGTGAGTTTCATAAATAAATTATTTTTGGTTGAAGTTTACTGCCCTCCGCTACGCGTCGGGCAGTAAACTTCATTCTCGGGAGGAAAACTAACACTTTCCTCCCTTGTTATAAAAATAGCTATTTTTTGGTGAACCAGTATTCTTGTAATTTACCGACTCCATAAGGAATCAAGTGTAAAAGTATCAGTTCTTGAAACGTCTCACAATTGTAAATGAAGGATAACAATGAGAATCCGTTATCAGTGCTACTCAAGTAGTGTGACTGTACACCATGCCTTCATTAAAAGCATCATGTACCGAATAGTGCAACTAAAACAAAGCATATACGATTGCAGTCATTAAAAAAATATGGTGCCAAAGAATGTAGATCATAACGGCTTCTATAATTCGTGATATATTATTTTTTTCATAGAACAATTCCTTTGGCACAAATCCATCTGCATTATTTCATATTATTTCATGCGTTCATCTTCTGAAATTGAAAATTACATGTAACATTTAACAACCTATTCTCACTATAGATAAACTTATACGTATAGGTTTTCAGTAATCAAGGGATAACCCACTAACTAGGTCTACCTGTTCCGAAATAAATTATTTCAGGAAAAGTATCCAAGTTTTGAAAATATTGCCAAAACAAAAAATATTGGAATATTTTTAACTTCGCACACTTTTGTATACGTCATCCTTAAACGTTTCATCTTTTTGATTACCCATTTTTTCATTTTAGAATTAGTTAATCAAATGGAAGTCTTATTTTTGCATATTTCACAAGAATCAGTAACTCATGAATTTGTATCTAAACATTGCCCAATCCATAGTAAAAAAATATATGAGTTTCATGTAACAATCCCTTCAAAAACTCACTTGTTTGAGCAAGTGAGTTTTGTATTGATACAAATGATAATAGTATAATTTTTGATATATTTCTAGCTGAAACTTGTGATATTGCTATGATACTGTCAAAAGCGCAATTCCTTACCGATTTTTCACAGATTTCAGAATTCCAAATCTGTTTAAAATCTGTTTTTCCGTTAATCAGCTGTCGCCCTCATACGAACGACAACTCTCAGAAGTTGAGAAACTTGTGCGAGCTAAGGACCAATGAGGTCTTACCTTTTAACGTGTGATTCCTAAAATGGAAATATAACTAAAATTCATTCATTAATGTTATAATAGTTCACGTCAATTTCAATAATTACGACATATGTTCAAAATGGCGACCTTTGCCCCATATACAAGATCAACACCGCTCTATAGTATTTTTACAAGTCTTACATACTTTTAGCCTCTAGGGTTGAAAATCTACTTATGTGGTTGATGGATTTGCATACGTACAAGTCCTTTTAAGCAACCTCTTCAAAAAGAAATTCAAAGAATTCAGGTCTGGACAACTCGGTGGTCAGTAAAATCGACCTAGTCAACCAATCCATCTTGGTGAGTAATTTCGGTTTAAATAACTTCTTACGTTTCTGCTAAATTTGTGAAAATTGTAATATACTCTGAAGGCAATGAATGAAAGTTCAGATTCATAATATTTTTTTTATATTTTTAAAGTTATTCGTTCTTTTAGTAACCGATTCTACTTGAAGGTACAAAAAGAACAATAACATATTTGTGGAAGCAACTAATTGAAAGTAAGAAATTAAGTAATCAAATTTGTAAAAGCAGCATAGAGGAAATCGTGCAAAGTTGGGAACATTCCAATATTTTTGTTGTTTTCCATCTGAGAAAAATTGTTCTAACAGAGATACAATTATTGTTAATAGTCTGTTATTGTTGGTCCAAATGAAAACATTTTGCTTCCCCTTCTCAGAACATTAAGGAAAAAAATATTGTCATTTCGCACACGATTTTATTTTACAACCAGGAGTAAGCGAAAATCTGTTTGTGTTCCAATATAAAGTACTTCCCATGGAATTCACATGACATAAGGATCCGTAAAAAAACTTTGAACCGTTTATTAGACTGATAATATGACAGAATTTTGGTGAATCGAGTATAATTGTGAAATTTTCACAATACAACATGTGTTTCGCTATACAACAGCTTCTTCAGGCATGTCTCAAGTGTACAGACACGTCTGAAGAAGCTATTGTATAGCGAAACACCTGTTGCATTTTTGTAAAACGGTTTAGAGAAAAACTCACAGCGAGGTGTTTCTTGAATATTTATGGATTTTTATCAAGTACTGGCCGATCATATCTCCTGAAAAATAAGACTTTAAGCTATACTCAATAATCTGAATTTCACATTTGGTCAATTAGTAATATCCACCAGTGGGTTGGGCTACCTATCGAGCGCGTCCCCAGGTGGTGGATAGGGGAACAGCCAGGGGACTGGAGGCCTTGTCCGGGAAGCCAATGTGGCCTTACGGACGGGGTCGCCGGGCAGAAATAAGTAGGGTGAGAAGAACTAAAACGCCACAAAAGCCTTTGCAAAACATGCCACCGTGGACCAGCCTACCCAAGCTAAGGTGTAAGGAATCGTGCCGACAGCTGAATGGTCGCTAAGTAATGCGGGGCTCTGCCAGAGGTGACGAACTCTTCCCTTGCTACTCGTGGGGACACACATGAATGAAACAAAAACAGAAACAATAGAAACAAAAACCAATCCCGAGGCTGAACAGAAATGTCCACCCAATCTACCGCTTGGAATGAGGCTGGACATAGCAGATCACCTCGTGATGTAATATAAAGGTCAAGGCATAAGCACATTTGCGGCGCCGAGGACAAAAGGAGAAAGAGAGCAAAAGAGGCAGGAGTGGCCGCAATTATAAGTGCACGCTCCTCCTCCCCCAGTCCACCTCCAACAGCAAGGGCACTTCCTGCGGCGGGCGGCAAAAGCTCCGCCTTGAATAAAAGCAAGGAACCGGCTGTCCCTGCAGGAAAGCTCCCTCACTTGTGCACCTCCACGGAGGGAACCCCAAGAAGGTTGGAGAAGCCGCGCAACGACAGTAATGTCGCTGCACCTTCCAAACCCTTCGCGGAAACCACCGTGAGACACCTCAAGGTTGCCAAAGAGAGTGTGTGTTCGGCGAGTCTTGGCCTGCACCTGCCAAATAAAGGAGATGTCTTCTAGTGACCTGTTCACCTTCTTGGGAAGGACAGGATGGACGATGACCTAGGACGACAACTCCTCGGGAGGATGTACAATGGGTCACATGTGGCCTAAGTACTGTGGGTCTACACTCACCCTCCCCACCCTACAGATACAGAATTAGTAACATCCACCAATTTAATCAATTATTGTTCATAAGTATTTCTATTTGCGGATAACTTTCACCAATCATTTCCAGAAACTGTGAGAATATATATGTAATAAAATCAAATCCAATTCTTGTGGAACGTTTCACTGACCCTTCATACGCCGAGACAATTTTTCGTGGTTTTATAATTAAGTTAAGAGAGATAATGAGATTAATGAAACGTCGGAATACCTTCCACGAAACCATAAAACGTATAGTATGTTTCAACGCTATAAATACTGCAAACTAGCCTGTCTTGGGGATTTAATTGAGACAGAAAAAGAGTCGTCACGTGTGGAAACAATTGAAAGAAAAATAGTGTACCAAGAATTGGAACTGTCAAGGGATTTTTTAAGCGAAAGTTAAAAAATCAAGATAGTTTTCCACGACTGGTTTGGCAATTTACGAAATACACAGAAACGCCTTCCACACTACTGACAATCTCTACAATATCCATCGTCACGTTTAATGACGTTTCATAATATCGAATTCGATCTTTCTTATAGAGAGAGCATGACTTAACAGCCAAGATATTTCTTTTTTTAGCGGAGTTCGTGCTATTTATGTTTTTCATTAAACAACATTCTAATGCATCGGTGAGCACTCGCCAGGATTAATGAAAATTTTATGTTGAAGGACCTCGGCTGTCGAATAAAAAACGAACCGCTTATTTTTTGTAAGAAGATGTGGGTTGCGAACTGACGTAATGAAAATGCGGATAAAAATGAGGCTTAGCGTAAAAGATTCGGATAGGTACTCAGAGATACAAGAACTTGATTAATAATCAGAAGAATAAGTTAAAAATGAAGCAGTAGGATCTGACAGACCTAAAACCATTTTCCTCACTGTTCAACATTTCCTTGAGGTTAGATGTATTTTTATAAACTGAAAAAAATTCAGATTCTAACCCTAAGAAAGGAAAAACAACTCAAAATTTTTATACGAATCATGTCACTGTTTGTGATTTCTTAAGCAATGGACGTAGCTCTCAACTTGGATTTTGTAAAAGATCTGTAATTTTCCGAAATACCTTCATCATCTATGAAATTTTGATTTTTGTGACCTACTTCTTTTGAAATCATCAAGTCATCGAGTGTTTCACTATTGTAAGCTCCGTAAGTTCCCAAAACAGAAACCTGGTTGAAACCTTAGTGTAACCAATGATCATCCGGAAACTTAGTTTATATCACATCTGTGAGATATAAGGAAACATCTTTGTCTATGGCTTTTCACAATAATTGTTCTGATTGTTCAATTATATTTCGATTTTTGTTTACGGTATTTCACACAGAAGTACTTAGTACTTAGAACAATCTTTACATTCAACTTTATAACACACATTGAACAGTAATTCCAGCAGAGTTTTCGATTTGTTAGCTTGGGAAAATCCTCCCAATACATTACGATTTGAAAATGTGTTGGATTGTTCATCTTTAGGAACGAATTTAATTCATTCAGGAAGTATAATAACATAGGCTTTCAGGGCTGATGTCACGATTAGAGAAAAAAAATCCGAGCTGGTAGGCTACTGGGACAAACATCCTCAGTGTTATATGCGTCGACTGCGAGGAGGAAGGTAGTATGTCAAAGTCTCAACAACGACTAACTGGAGAGCCCTCTCCCGGGTTGAGTGCCCTGAGTTGAAATCTTCTCCACACCGTTAATGTGTGCAGAACAACCCATCTCATTCATCCACCCCCGCTCCTCCGGAGCGTTCGTCTACTTACTGATGGGCACTTCAGCAAGATTCACATCTGACCTTCTTTGGTAGAAAGTCAGCCTCTAGGTGCTTTTACTTTCAGACCTGTTGAATTGTTTTGTCATGACTTTCCTAACTGAAAGCACGTGTTGGTTCTCAGTGAATCTGAAAATGAGATCAATTTGAAGTCTGGTTGTCCCTCTCTTGGAATCTGGTGTCATCCCTATTCAGTGCGTTATGTAGATCGCTTAGCGCTGGATTGTCATGCGCTCGAATTCTGTCAAACGTGTCCTCTACGTGTTACCTCATGTATGCGTCTACGTAGTGTATGTTCAGGTCTAGATCCCGGAATATGTACCTATTCGATACATATCTTGGAGCGTTTACAGCGGCCCTTACGCACGCGTTCATAAAGGACTGGATCTGTTTTCTGTATGTCGCTGCGCACTGGCCCCAGGTAGTGCAGGCAGCAGCTTCACTTTCAGTCCCATGTTGCTTTTTCGACCTATTATTGGTAATAGGTTTTGTCGGGCAGATCTCGCCATTCCTATTCTTTGTCGTACGTGAGACCTGAACGTTAATTTATTGTCTAGGTTAACCCCCAAGTATCTAGCTTAGTTGGTCCACGAAACCTTTTGTCCGCTGAAGATGACGTTTCCTTTCGGGTGTACCATCCTGACTCTTGTTAGGGTTTATACTGATCTGCCTGTTGCTGCAAGTATTTAGTGATAACTGGAGAGCTTGGTGTTATTTTTTGTTGACATTATTTGAATGTTTATAAATCTCAATGGCCTCTTTATGAAGTCATTCATGTAACGCGTTGGGTTGGACAGAACTGCAGTTTATTAGTATTTTATTACGTGGTCTAATTCTGCTAAGACATGTTCTGCACTTATGGATTTCTCCGGCGGATGATTTGGCTTACAAACAGTATTTTAATGCGGCCCGTGACTTTGTTTATGTAAGGCAAGTAGACTATTCCTACTGAAGTCCTATTGAAGTCAAAGTTAGAGTATGTCTACTAGCATGAAGGCCACCTCTGATTTCTTGCGCTGTAAACCCATTGGTCTGCTGAGCTTCGTCCACTCGTAGATCACAAAGATCTTCTTCAAGAAGATATGGTTCACGAATCCTGTTGACATGCTCGACAGGGGTTTTCATCATGGTACATTATTGCCCTAAATGTTATTTTCATTTCCTTCAGTGATACCGATCAGTATGAATAGGTTTGCGATAAACTTTTCGTCAGTTTTTCTGCTGATTGGCACTTTCAGTAATGACATCTTTTACTCGCTTTCCTTTTCCATGGGAAACTGGGTGCGAGGATGAATGGAGTGATGTGGCGTAAAACTGTTCTGGTGATATTCTACCAACAAGTAGGTCTCAATGAAGCGATGCTAAGCGCTTTCTTCTCGGAATATTCTATGTAGAAATTTTCAACAACAGGGCTGAGAAGCCTCTTCATAATGACTCCATTCATTCGTTTGTAGAAACAGTTATTCCAATGGAAATATGTAGTGGTGAGAATATGGTCGAAAAGGGCCGTGATGTCCCAAAAGAATCTGTTTGATTTGCTCCAATGTCTTCTTGACTGGTACCATGGTGAAGCTGACCAGAAAATCATTCGGATGCAGGTCCAAAATTCTAATTTTCTCGATGAAGTGAGAAGAGTACTTTATAAAAGATTCTCTCTTTCCTATGCATGTCTGCTGTATGTTCATTGAGTATTTCACAAGAGGATAAGTAGGCAAACCAATGGAGTTGACATTTGGAGATGAAGAAAAAGGTTTAGCTAGTGACTCTTACTTAGGAAATTCGTGATTCTACGTGGTCGAAACTTGTGCGAACTAAGGACTATAACGAGGTCTTACCTTTTAACGTGATTCTGTAAAAAAAATTCTCCAGATCGGAAATGAGTAGGGTGCTAATGCCGACTGAACGCCTCCCCCCACCCCTTTTGACCTTGAGACGTCACACGACCTTGAATGACGTCACCTAACCTTGAA
>NW_019292207.1:27008-44434 GCF_000500325.1 Leptinotarsa decemlineata | reverse complement strand
CAGCAGAACACCCCATCTACAGCAGTTCTGCTTCCATTCCGATAGACAAACGCATATCAACTCTATCGATCTCATCCAAACAAAACGATAATGCGGACTACGCCATAAATAGATTTTCTCAGAAATACGACTCGTATCAGGATTTCCTTTACAGGTAGATAACTTGAATTGGTCCTCAAATCTTTCAAAATTGTTTCAGCGTAAATCGATGAAAGTTTTTTCGAAGAAGAATTTCTGTTTTGTTGAAAAACCAAGAGTTTAGAGACTTGTAGCAAGAGATGGTTCGAAAATCTCACTAGATTTTTCTACAAAAAAGTTTAGAGTTAAATTTAAAGTGAGTTCAGAACAGTGAACTTTTTGTGGATACCAAGAGAAAAATTGAATTTCTTGAAATTATTTTTGCTGTGTATTGTTATCAGATATTCAATAGAAGAATCTGACTTTTTAAAATCAATTACTATTTCACTACAATGATTAAAAATCGGAGAAAAGGTATTTTTTCGTATATTATTTTGTTTTTTTGTAACACTAGTGTGTGTTACACAGTAAATATAATTCACTAATTGAACAAATCGTTATGCTGAAAGTATCTGTTTGCTTCGAGATATAAAATACCAGTTCATCCATAACCTATGTCAACTATAATGAGAGAAACATTAAAATACAGAAATAGACGGATGTTACTGTATCCCATAACAGTCTATCACCGATCAGAATATTACAGTTATGTAATGTTTCCATAATTAAAATGAATATTCAGCAGATCATTTCTAGCTTACTTCAAAAGATTCAGCTCTGATAGTAAGTGAAAGGGCTAAATACGATATTTAGTAACTAGAGTTAATAATCGGGAAGCCCAAGCGGGGATTTCGGGATTTAGTAAAGCGCGACAGATTGATATACAGGGGTATACCTTGTACCCGGTTAAGTACCTCCACCAAATATGAGCCCCAGATATAAGGCCGCCTGTGAGTGATATGGATCAGATTAGTAAAAAAAATTGATCATCAGAACTTCTCGAGCGCGTCAGATTAAGGTAGGGTGAGGTAATTACCTGCTAAAAAGTGTATATTCCAGTAATCTGACAATTTGAGAGAAAGGGAAGGGCAGCAAAGTTGTAAAAAAATAACGCCATTTCGACATTCTCGAGCGTAGCTAATTTTTTTTTATTTTGAAGGAAATAATTCAAGGATAACGAAAAATATATAATCTGTCGATTTCCGCAAGCCGATATAACAAAAGTTCGTCGATAAAGTTTAATGCGTGCAGCTGTATGATACCTATATTTCCTTCTCCGAATTTCTATTCCTCTATTCAATTTTTCTCTATCTATTACTCTCTTACTCCGTCCCCACTCTGAATTTTGTTGACATGACGCCATCACAGCTGATCACAGAGACTCGTTCGTGATGAAGATGATGATTAATTAATCAATTAATTGATGGATGTAGCCGTTACTACGTAGTAGGAAAAAATGATGAAGAAAAGAAAAATTAAACTTTCTATGTTTTTTACCACTTTTATTTGTAACTGACGTTACTACAGTTTCGTCCTATAAGGACATTTTCAAACTTATACAATATATGGAAAGTTTTATTTCTCTTTTCTTCATTAATTAATCAGTTGGTTATAAAAAATTAACTTTTTTTGGGCATTTTTTCTAATTATTCTCTTATAAATACAAGTATTCTACTTAAAAAACATACACTTATTTATTTGCATGCTATTTCCTGAGCTTTTCAATTAATCAAGTTCAATGAATAAAAAAAAATATTGTTTGTGTCAGATTAAGCGAATCCCTCTAGATAATCGTCAGATTATTAGACAGCACGTCTAAAACATAAAGATGAACCATATACATCTCAATCTGACGCGCTTGAGTATTTCAAAATGGCGAATTTTTTTGCACATTAAAAATAATGGACGCGAGTTTGGGTCAGATCGGAATCGTGAGATTATTGAATGAGAGCTTTTTTTGTTGCACTTAACACCCCCTTAGAAAATCTGACGCGCTCGATTAATTTTTTTTTCTTTTCACTTTTAACACTTACGTACAACCACCCACATCATGCAAACGATCAGATTAACATACCAACATTATTAAAAATACGTAGGACATTGATGCTATCAATATCTGACGCGCTCGAGTATGTCCATGCAACAGTATTTTTTTACATATTTAAAAATCTATAAACGCTTTCCCCACCGATGAAAAGGTATATATTATATGACATTTTTTTCTTCTTATCATCTAAGTTCTGCAACCTAATATGTCGCAATGACGCTCGAGTAAATCCCCATTTTGCATCGTGGGCTCCCCTGCTATAAGTTTATGAATTGTTTAATTAAACAATATTTGATTCTTTAATATACTGCTCATTTATACTACTTTTGACTCGTCTATTTCTCTGCTTTCAAACCTTCTACTCCTATCTGTCTAAACTGAGATTTTCGAGTACAGTAGTAAACTTTATTTCTCACAAATTTCAACATAATGTCAAAATTGTGGTTTCCATCGTAAAAGTGAAGTTTATTGACTATTTCAACTATTTAAAATAATTGGAGAATTGGAAAATGAATTATATATCTAATATAAACTTTCCTAAATTTGTATTTCAATTGTAAAATCTGTTTTCATACTTCATCTTTCCATATTTCAGCTTTCAATGTCTAAAAATGACATTTCTATTTTAATTTTGCTTTTTTGATTAATGAAACTTCGATAGTAAAAATGAAGTATTATGAGACTTATGTTTTTCATTTTACTTTCACTTTCTACACATACACTACAGATTTAATTCTGACTTTTGACATTTTGATTTTCTCTTGCTTTGAAAGATGAAATTCAATTGGAGTTTTCATTAAAATTTTTCCTTCAAAATTTCTCAAACTATTGTGTCAAAATTGAACACTCCCCAAACGTAGTATAGGCAATTCAAAACAATATCAGTCGTGGTATTAACCAGAAAATAGATAATTCTCTTTCCAGCTCTTGAGCTCTGGTCGAATCGAATTTCTATAAAATTCCGGAAAAATTCTCGACTCTTCATAAATATATTCTGAATTAGATCGATATTCTCCACAGCAACAACCAACGTCGCAGAAGACTGTCCTCCACTGGCGAAGGCAGTGGCGACTCGAGCACAACCGCTTCGGGGAGCAGTTACGGAGAAAGAGAAGAAGGAAGCGAGGGTAGAGCAGAAAGCGACGAAGTTGATAGAGAGGAAGAGGAAAAAGAACAACCACTTGGCGGATTGATTTCCGAAATCGAGAGGCAACAAGTCGAAACGTTTTTCAAAGGATTGAAAACACAAGTAAGTCGATACGGTAATTGTGTGGAAGATATTTTCCAGGAGTATTTCCATAAAATGTCTCAGATATATTGGAACTGAGCCAGAAGATAAAACAGAAACAAAGTGAAAGTGATTTATTATACGTATTCATCAGTTTCTCATGTTTATAATAATCGCACCAAAAACATTACTCTCACAGGTTCACAGTTGAACCACTCAAAAAAACACCAAATCGGTAAACATAACCTATGTTTCAGTTGGTTTCCGGGTTTTGCCGTGGTCTTCTTTGGCTACAATCTCCAAACGTTCCAACTGCAAATAGACGGTCATACGAAAAGGAACATTAGTACCCGCCTAGTCGAGCACAACCGGAGTTGCCGATTGATACGTCAAGAAGAGAACTTCGACCACGCCAATGAAAATAACTGTCGCAGTTGCAGTTGGAACGTTTGGAGATTGTAACCAAAGTAGAAACCACGGCAAAACCCGGAAACCAACCAAAACATTGACACCAGCCGTTAAGGCTAACATTCCCTTAAACATAACCTATGTTTAACATTCAGTCATTCCGATCTGCTATTAATCGTTTGAGCAGCGCCATCATCAGTAAAAATTATTTCCAATTGATATGAGCTAACGTATAGCAACGCAGTGGATGGGTGTATTAAGGCCTGTAGTGGCAAAATTTTCATGTAAAAATTCGAACAAAGTGATCTTTTTGTTGAATGCGTAACGTTGACGATACTTTTATGGTATGGCAGCTTAGTGAAGTGCAACTCAACAAATTTCTCCCTTACTTACAAAGGAAGGGCAATCTATTACTCAATGCACAGTGCAATGTGTCATACATTGCACAGAAAGTTAACATATAGATACTTGGGGGCATTCGAATGAAAACTTCGAACAGATGAAAGAGGAGAGTATCTGTATCTGTAGAGTAGGGAAGGTGAGTGCGGCCTTAGCACTTAGGCCACATGTGACCCATTGTACATCCTCCTGAGGAGTTGTCCTCCAAGGTAATCGTCCATCCTGTCCTTTCCAGAGAGGTGAATAGGTCACTAGGAGACATCTCCTTTATATTAGCAAGTGTAGGCCAAGACTCGCCGAAACACACACTCTCTTTGGCAACCTTGAGGTATCTCACGGTGGCCTCCGCGAAGGTTTTGGAAGGTGCAGCGATATTACTGTAGTTGCGCGGCTTCTTCAACCTTCTTGGGGTCACCACCGAAGAGGTGCACAAGTGAGGGAACTTTCCTTTCAGGAACTTTCCTTTCAGGAAAGTTCCCTCACTTGTGACAGGGGCAGCCGGTTCCTTGCCTTTATTCAAGGCGGAGCTTTAGGCGCCCACCGCAGAAAGTGCCCTTGCTGTTGGAGGTGATCTGCTATGTCCAGCCTCATTCCAAGCAGTAGATTGGGGAGGACATTACTGTTCATCCACAGCCACCGCCTTAGATTGAGGTGAGCACTTCTGTCCAGCCTCGGGATTGGTTTTTGTTTTAGTTCTTTCTGTTTTTGTGTTGTTTCATTCATGTGTGTTCCCACGAGTAGCAATGGAAGGGTTTGTCACCTCTGGTAGAGCCTCGCATTACCAGAGGTAGGCTGATTACAATGAGGTTTCGCCCAGTTCCCCAGTTCGTGACCGCATATCACCCGGCGGCCATTTAGCTGTCGGCACGATTCCTTATACCTCAGCTTGGGTAGGCTGGTCCACGGTGGCATGTTTTGGAAAGGCTTTTGGGGGTTTTAGTTCCCCTCACCCTACTTATTTCTGCCACTGACCAGGAGTCCGGCAACCCCTCCCGTGAGGCCTCCTTGCCTTCCCGGATAGGGCCTCCAGTCCCCTGGCTGTTCCCCTATCCGCCACCTGGTGACGCGCCCGATAAGTAGCCCAACTCACGGGGAAGAGGAGAGTATTTAAGACTTTAGTTGAGAGGATCCGACACATATGTGAACCTGAGAGTGTACCCAAGGAACTCAGTCTCTTAAAAATGCCTCTATCGAAAATGAGTATAGCGAAGCCGAATTTATTGTGGACGATATGACCCAAGAAAACAATTCCAAATGAGCTAGTCAATGGTGAAGCGTTTTTGTCCTATGCAAGAAATGTTACAGACCGATTTGGGAGAATTCTCGAACAACATAAGGTGAGGTTAGTATTTAGACCAACGAACACGATCAGAGGGACTTTGAAAATATCAGGGATATATAGCGGTTCCTTTGTAGCTTTGGATCGGGCAAAGGTGCTTGATAAAATTCAGAGCTATCATCCAAGACACAGGGGATGCAATGAGAATTCAAAAACACAAAAACAATCATAATTGAAGAGAAGAAAGAATTGAAACCAATACTGTTATGCTGCCTGAGCAAAATTATACTCGCAAAAAGGAGTTATTCAATTCCACCATTATAAACGAAGACACAAATTGAACAAAAGTGTAGACGCCAACACCATTCGTATCATCTGCTATGAGAACAACCCGCACTTCATTTGTTGCCTCATCGCCTTTGACAACATCTACCGCAATAGTAGACAAAACGTCAGACATACAAACCTGAAGACCACAGTCAACACACTCGAAAAATAGCTTCGACACAGTTACATGTGACCGTAAAAGTTCACACTTTTTAGCATGTAATTATTCTGGATAGTTCGTAGGGAATCGCACTGATAGGAAAGACCCTCGCATTTACTCAGCTTGCGTAAGTTTCTCGTGGAAAAACAGGTAGTTGTTGGTTGAAATAATTATTCTTCTCGAATATAGAAACCAATCTAAATATCTGTTATTATTTTAGTACCCAAGGAAAAATTGAAATGAATGTAGTTCAGATTTTAAAAATTTTGTTTCTTTCGAGAAGAGGAATCCTGCCACCACTTTAGGTATTTACTTAAAGTTCGCCATTTCTTGGGAAAAGATGACTCAATAGTCTGTCAGCTCATATGTCAAACTTACGAGTAGTCAGTTAAGTATGTTGGCAACCCATAAACATTAGTTGGCAATGATGGTAATGATGGTAGTCGGGGCAGTATTGTTCCTGGCGTTACGTTTTTATTAATTCTACAGTATTTTGAAAAATTTACCTACTGTCACTTTACACACCAGAACTGACAGTTGACGTATCAAACATGACAGTCGATCTATCAAAACTGACAATTAACATACAGAAGAGCATTCTCACAGGTTTTTTTCAGTTTACATACGTTAACTCGGGGTTTGTCAATGTCGACTATCACTTTTAAATATAAATCAGCTAGTGTTGCCAACCTCTCTAGGCGAAATGTTACACTTTGCATGCGGCTAATTCAAAAGTTACAATTTTCTGTCGAATTTTACATTGTTAGGCATAATCTGTTACAATTCAGATTCAGATTTTTCGAGCAGCAACAACACTGATGTGTAATTACACTTGATGAGTCTAAATGCTTCCCAGAGAGTGGATGTTGGTGGATGTGGATGTTTGCTACAGCTAACCTTGTGAAAACATAGTTGTCCTTCCAGAGATCGACGACTCATAGAAGACCTTGAAATATGAGAGGTTTTCCTCGTAATCTTCCCGTTAGCATCAACAAAAATGATATTTTTTGTTGTAACTGGTAGCTTGGCTGGCTATATCCTATCTATATTGAAAACTATAAGCATATTAAAACAGTCTATTGAATGCGGTTCCCACCCCACTCAAACCCCACTAACTAGCCAATAGGGGCTTATATTAACACACTTCATTCATAATTTGAAAAGCAAATGTTTGTTTTAGCTCCAGCACACAGTCAAAGGTGACCCACTTCTACTAATTACTCTCAGCTGCTGGACCGAAAGTGCGGGTATATCCGACAAAAATTAATCGAAAATTCTTCCTGGGTGGCAAATTAGCAATACTGTTGTGAAGTCGCGGTTTGACAATGGATCAATACAGTGCATTTCCGGTTTGGGTGACGCTTATATTTTTCCGCCCCTATGAACCGTTTCCGCCCCTGGAAATTTTGTTGAAAACTTTCATTGTCCTTGGCAACTTTCTCGAAGATTGACACGCACATTCGGTTGCGGGTTTGTCAACTATCGAGCATAGTAATGGTAGATTTATAATATATCGAAGTTATCGAATAGCAATTTGATGTAATTGGTTTGTATTTCCCAAGACGGTATGGAGTAGGTAATTGATTTCAGATATATTGATCGGCTAATGAAGCTTGAAATACTGAGTGATGCAATGGGAAAATTATCAACTCGAGCAAACGGCTTCTTCTCATTGAAGGAAAATGAGGACTATTATAATTCCAAGTCATGCATCAAACGAAAGAGGTTAAAGAAATGGGTTTTGATGGGTTTTCCGGCGTCCAGGTGTTTCAAGAACGACAATCCTCAAAAGTGAAAACTTTGGTCAACCGAGGATTAACGAGGTCTTACATTTTAACGAATTATCTATAGCATGAGTGACAAAGGAGGTCATGGTTTTTGAATCATTACTTTTTAATTGAAATATGAGCTCAAAACTAACGTATTCCTGATCCAACAGTAGTTTCGACCCGCTGTAGGTTCCATCAGTGGTGCTATGCTTAACCACAAAGACCTGATTTTCTTTGAATGACACGCTCGATTGAGTATCTAATTTGTTGCCTATTCATTACTTGCTGCGTCAAGACTTTTTGGCATGTGAAATTTCAAAAAACAAATTGAAAGATGTAAGTATTATAAATGTTATTCGCGCTCGTTAAGTTAATCATCGAAAATTCAAAGACCTTCTTGAAGAATTACAAGCTATAATTATAGCGATGTTATCTTACATACGGCCATCAGGTGGTTGAGCAAGTGGACAAACGCTCTTAGAGTGCCTTCACATTAGGTCGCGCGGTTGCCGCGTGACTTCCATACTTAAAAGTGACGCGCGGTTGTTGTGCGACCTAATGTGAAGCGCCCCGGCGCTGACCCCCATATTGTCCTGTGTGGCCCTTGGCCAGAAAAGTGTGACGACCGCTGTTCTAGACGCTCGAATAAACGAAAATCCACGGAAAAAAATTTTCCTGTGATTATTTTATCAGATATACCTTAGTTAATTAACTAATTTTAANATGGATTTTCGTTTATTCAAGTGTCTAGAAGGTATATATATATATGAATTTATTTTTTCCTAATAATGGTATCTAATGGGTTAAAATAATTTGTATTATTCAAAGGTCCGTATGGGCCTCCTCCTCGTTAACGACCTTTTTTCAAATTTCGGATATCTTTAATGTTTCCGAGATATTTGCAAAAAACCAAACCCCCCCTTTTTTTACTAAATTGTTTATAACTGTGGCAATTCTGCGAGCTCGTCTTGAGATTTCTCAAAAAGTTGCTAGGAATCGAATGAGCCCTGGATCATAATTTTCAGTGCCCTTGGACAGAAGTTCCAAAAAAAGGATTTTGTGACCCAGACTAGTACTACTCATAATAGAAATCGAGTCTATTCCTTTTAACTTCCACACCTGCAAACAAATACCCCAATGCCACAACAGCATTTTCGGTTATACCAATTTCGCCAAATAGACAGACGAATCACTCTATTGAAATCGAAGCGCACAGCTCGTAGAGTGAAAATTGATGAATATTGTTCGTGGGCAAACAACATACGCCTGCAGCGTACTTTCTGGCTGTATATGTATTACCGCACCCTTATTTGCTAATCCATTATCAATTTCCATCACGTTGTGTACAATAACCGCGATAAAATAAAGTGATTCATGACTTTGCCATTGAACTGTAATATTCATAAACGCGTGTGGAGTTTGAAAAAAAGGAATGCACGAAATGTTATGGTCATTGATGATTAATTATTGTTACTGCTCACAATAATTGTAATAAGCTATTGTTCCAAATAACTTCGGAATGAGCTTGATCCAGTGATCCACCCACAAGGTACGTTGTTTCATTTTATCCGATGGAATTTATCATAATTGAATGAAAATGAAAGATATAGAAATCATTCCAATAGAGATCAAACGTAAATAACTACCGGTGATATTCCACCGAAAATTAAACTATTCAGAAATAGAACAAACTATGATTGCTAAAAACCTGCAGGATAATCATCATAATTAATTCTTGATTATTACAAAATTCGATAAGATTCCAAGTTTTATCAAAATTCCGACTTTGAAACCGGAATTTAATGAAATCCTAAGTTTGAATTGAAATTTCAGAAATTTCGAATTTAATAAAAATCCAAACTTGAAGTTGGAGTTACAGAAAATTTCAAGTTAGAAATCTGGATTCATTAAAATTCGAGTACAAAGTCGAAATTCGATAAAATTCCTAGTTGAAAGTGGGATTTCGGAATCTCCGAATTTGATAAAATTCCAAACTCAAAGGCGGAGTTACGAAAAATTCCAAGTTTGAAATCTGGATTAATTGAAATTTTGAGTTGAAAGTTGAAATTTGATAAAATTCCTAGTTTAAAGTCGAAGTTCAACAAAATTCGTAATTCAAAATCGGAATTCAATGAAATTTCAAGTTCAAATTGAAATTTCAGGAATTTCCAATTCATTAAAATTCCAATCTTGGAATCGGAGTTACAAAAAATTTCAAGTTTGAAATCTCGATTCATTAAAACTTCGAAGTTCGAAGTCGAAATTTGATAAAATTCCTACTTTGAAGTCAAAATTCGAAAAATTCCAAGTTTTATGTGGCATTTCAGAATTTCCAAATTTGATGAAATTCCAAACTTAAAGTCGGAGTTACAAAAAATTACAAGTTTGAAATCATTGTATTCATTGAAAATTTTGAGTTTAAGGTCGGAATTTGTTAAAATTCCTAGTTTAAAGTCGAAGATCAACAAATCTTTTAATTTTAAACCGAAATTCAATTGGGATATCAGAACGTCCGGATTTGATAAAATTCCAAACTTAAAGTCGGAATTACAAAAAATTCTAGGTGTAATGTCTAGTTTCATCAAAATTTCGTATTTGAAGTCGAAATGTAATAAATATCCTAGTTTTAAGTCCAAATTCAACAAAATTTCAAGTTCAAAGTAGAATTTAAGAAATTCGGAATTTGATAAAATTCCAAACTTGAAAGCGGAGTAAAGAAATTACAAGTTTGATGTCTGTATTCATAAAAATTTTGAATTTTAAATCTGACACAGGTTTGGTATTCAATATAGCAAGAACTCTAACAAGATGACTCTGATAAGATGGTGAATTTGATCAATTCAATCCTTGGTAAATGATGCCTATACAGTCAAAACTCATGATCTTGTACAAAATCGAAACGATGTCATTATCAGGCAATTCCCTCACCCAATATCATAAGAATAAATAAGTAAATTGTTCAATCTATCTGGTGAAGAAATATATATTGGTGATCCTTCTTGAACTGCTATAAATACAATAAATAGAGCCTTCAAAACATTTTTCATATTCTCCAGGATAGGTTTATTTCGAATATTGGAAAATATTTCAGAAGTAAGCGACAAAATACAGATGATCATCAACTTTTCGATGTTCAACTTAACAACAGAATACTTTTATAGAAGACGCTCAGCATGGAACACGAACCATGAACTATTTTGACAGATGACAAAGTTAAGGGTGATAATTCTCAACCTAAGAATTCCGTCCAATTGTTAGTGTTTGTGAATATGGTGAAATAAAGCTAGCTCAGTTGAAATTTTGGTTTAACAACCTGCCAAGATGGCATCTGATAATTTCTCAACGTAAATAAACTTATGTTTCGAATAATTTTATTGAATTCACCTCCAAAAATGAAATTGAATATCTTTGACACAGAATATAGGTCACAGAACCTCAACCTCTCAACATCAAAGTGCTGCCATACGAATGTCTCATCTTTAAAAGGTATTCTTCGAGGTATTCTGGGACACACACCGAACACTTTTCAAGAGCTCTTTCATTATGAGAACAGCTTTCCCGAGTTGCTTCTATATCCGGTCTCCGATTTCATCTCGCATTCAAATAGCTTTTATTAAGTTCGGAACCCATTATCGCCGAGTGCACGGTTTCCCACATCCACATTTTCTACCCAACGATCCACTGGGAATTACTAGCAAAAAGGTCAGACGAAGCTCATCTCGCAAACAATAACATTTGACCGTGTCACGAGATACGCTTTCAACAACCGTGATGCTGTGCACTTTCCTTCATAGATGAGGAGTAAGCGATGAATATTTAGGATCCATTTTGAGCAAGCGAAGGCATACAATTGAAAATAATCAGATATGTAAACCGGTAGTGGAAGTCACAGTGGTTGCAACGGCTGTTTTATTCAATCTGCTGAAAATAATACATAGAAATCAAATTTGAATTTTATTCGAATTGGACATATTCATAATCATAAAAAAAGCGATTTATTACCAACAGGAATACCCAGTTACAAGAAATGCTATTATTACAGAGTATATATGAAATAAATATTAAAAATAATGAAATATAGAAATGTACAAAAATGAATGCTAAAACGTAAATAAGCTACCCATGTTACTAGTCACTGTAAGCAACAGTTTTCTAAATATTTGGACTTGGAAAACTTCAAGTCGATTATTTGATAATCGATGCATGTTGATGTTATTACGAATATTTTGCTTTTTTCACAAGAATGCTTTGGAAATTAATTTGACGTTTTACTCGTTTGAAGAGGTCATTACTGTTGGGTACGTTCCTTTATGACATCCTTAAGCGAAATAGTTATTTTTGTATCAAGGGTGCATAATCAGTATTTGTTTTAATAAAATTTGCAAGAAATGTCAACATTTTATTTCAGGAAATTTTGAATATGTAGAATAAACTAAAATAAACGAAACTAAATTGTATTCAAATAAATTGTTGGAAGTGTCCACCTTCAGCGAAGATACAGGCAGTCAGTCGTCTAGTCATTGAATCTCGTACCCGCTCAAATATTATTGGTGTGTTTCTTATTGTTTCACAGGCGTCTACTATTCGGTTTCTTAGATCTTCCTCGTTCACTACTGGAGTCTCATAAACTAGTGACTTCAAATGTCTCCAAAAATAAAAATCTATCGGGTTTAGATCTGGGGACCTTGGTGCCACGCCTGGTTAGGTTCTTCTACACCCGTACCGATCCATCGATTTGGATAGACTGTGTTAAGGAATTCCCTGGCTACAACGCTAAAATGGGCCGGAGCCCTATCATGCATAAACCACATGCGGATACGAATTTTTAATGGTACATTCTGAAGTAGTCCCGGCAATTCATTTTCTAAAAAGTGTCTGTAAGTTGCGCCATTCAGTCGGAGCGGAAGAAAGAAAGAGCCTATCAAGTAATTATCAATTATTGCCGCCCATACATTTACAGAAAATTGATACTGATAATGCCTTTCACTAACTGCGTGCGGATTTTCGAGAGCCCAAACATGGTTGTTATGAAAGTTTATGATAGCATTTCGGAAGAAGTTTGCCTCGTCCGTGAAGAATACATATCTTAAATATTGCCTTGCCTTGGGGAAAGTCTCGTGGCAAAAGAGCTTGTACCCTTTGAATGTGGTATGGATAAAACTGTTGATCGTGGATAATTCTCCAAACTGTGGACTGGGTAGAATTGACAACTTCAGCAATTACTCTTGTGCTTATTTCTGGATTCTCCTCGAGAGCGTTCAAAACAGCTTCTTCCAATTCTGAGGTTCGGACTGCTTGTGGTTTCCAATAATATCAGCTGCCCTCTTAAAGCTACCTGTTTCTGCCAAACGACGGTGGAGACTAGTAAATGTTAGAGCTGAAGGCAGTACTCGATTAGGAAATCGCTCCTGGTAAATACGTCTTGCTTCGCGCGCTTTGCCATCCGCAAGGCCATAAACGAAATGCATATCGGCTAAATGAGCATTATTGTTTAAATAATCCATTTTTTCAAAATAAGTGTTTTCTACTTCCACTTACGGAAACTTCAACAAAACGTCTAACTGTCACAAAATATGTAATTACCAAAAGTACTCACAAACGTCAAATTTATTTCCAAAGTATTCTTGTGAAAAATGCAAAATATTCGTAATAAGTTCAACATGCATCGATTATCAAATAATCGACTTGAAGTTTTCAAGTCCAAATATTTAGAAAACGGTTGCTCACAGCGACTAGTAACAAGGGTGGCTTATTTAAGTAGATATGATAGAGGAATCGATTTTTTCACTGAAAAAATGTGCTAGAAGTACGCCCAAAAAAGTTATGAATCTTTAAAAAAGAAAAAGACGTGTAGGTGGCGCCCCCTACGAGTAAGAGCAATAAGAACATCAGGTTCGAATTCGACCACTCAAAAACCTCCTATTACCAAGTTTCGTTTAATTAAGTTCAGTATTTCAAAAGTTATTTTAAAAAAAAACGAAAATAAAACTTCAACATCCTGTATCTTCGAAACGAAGCGTTTCCTGACATTTATTTATTTGGACAATTCATATTGGAATATTGTGAGGAATCACCTCCTGAAGTTTGTCAAAGTACTTTTGAATCACACTGTATAATTCAATTCCAGAAAAAATTAAAAAGCACTATTCCATTAGAAAATTTAAATATCAATTGAAGAAAAAATCTAAATAGTGGAATTTCATAGTTTGCTAATTTTTCTATTACCCTTGAATTCGTTTTTGACATTTACTTTCTAAAACAAATTTCATATTCAACTGCATTTTATTGTTTTATTTTCCAAGATATATTATTGTTGAATATTTTATTTCTATTAATGTTTTTTATGATACTTTGTAGACAGTTATAGTACCTTATAATGAGCATGTATTGTTTCTTGGGACAATATACTTAATTGAATTGAAAAAATCGAATGAAAATTCGTATTTCAACAGAAATGATGAATTGACCAAAACAGTTAGTTATCAAGATGGCAGGTGCTTGACAAACTGAAGCAACCATTTATTTCCGAGTGTATTCAGCAGATTCTTCAACTTTCTTTAAGCAATTCATTGTAAAAAAGTTTTCTAATTACGAATAGTCTAACAACAGTAAATTGTTGTCAGCTGGGCAATAACAGTAGTGAAGGACCTTTTATCTTGATACAGCCTCAGTGGCGTAGCGAAGACGGGGTCCGGACCCCCTCGAAATTTTAGGACATCAAAAAATTAATTAAGCATAGAGCAGATGAAAGAAAGGAGAGTTATCATTACTCTTGTTTACAAACATAAAGAGATAAGTCTATCGGACATCTTAGATTTATCAGAACTGAGCTAGATGGTAAAACAAAGTTGTGTCAGCTGTTTTCTTATATTGATGTGGTTTCTGGTGCCTTCAGAGAGCGAAAGTAATTTATTTTACCCATTCATCAATTTCTCATGTTTTTAATAATCGCAACAAAAACATTACTCCCACATTTTCACAATTTAACAGCTCAAGACAAAAAACACTAAAACAATGAACACAACCTATGTTCAACGTTCAGTTATTACGATTAGCTGTTGATCGTTTGAGTAGCGCCATCATCGGTTAAAATTCTTCCCAATATATTACCAATCTTTTATTTTTTTATATTATTAACAAATGTCAGCTATGTCATCAACTCTTCACCTGAAACCCATCAGGAAATTCGCTCAGCCGTATTGAAATTATTTGCCACTTCAGTTAATAATTCATCAGCCCGTAAACTATAGATTTCTTTCAAGCGCGTATATCATATCATACATATATTTTATAAAAGCTTTTGTGTGTTTCAGATATACGTCAGCGGATCCTTGGCGAATTTATACACAAAAACGCCATCCGAACAAGACTGGCAACTGAAATACACGGGAATCCCTGTCGTTATATTGGACGTGGGAGAATCTCGGGCGAGAGACAAGAGAAAGATACAGATTGCACTTTCAGAAAGAGGTACGTAGCACCAGTGACAGGAAAATGTGGGGGGAAATATCAGAAACGATATCGAAAAAATAATTAGTTGAAGTCAAGATCCACTCGCGGGGAGTTTACCGACGAAGGAACTGAGAATTCTCGATGCAAGTTGATAGGTCATTAAAGTTCTAAGGCTCTAATATTTTTTTCCGTTGCAACGAGACGCCACTTTGGAAAAAATAGGGATTCTGAAGTCACGCCTAAATCTAGAATGAAACTCATAGCCTGAGTGAAGAAATTTCACGGATTTTTTTTAGTACTGACTTCGTTGTACTACAGATATTGCAGATATTCAGTCCTCTGATATACAAACTTTATCAGGAAGGTGTCCAAAACGTCTGTTAGCACTGCTGTGCTAATTTGTTATGTTCTTATGGTTGAATAACTCTTATAATATGATATGATAATAACAATAATTATCAACTATCACCTGCAAGATGATGCGCCTAAATCAGCCCCCATATGGAAATCTGACTGGAGGGTTATTCCGATGCATAACCCTCACCGGGTGTTCATTAAAATAATAATTTGAAAAATATTACCTACACACTTCATTGGAAAATAAGTTTCATCTGCTCACTTTCCTGAAAAAGATTTCTTTTATCTTCATTGATCCAGAAAATCTGTAGCACTATTTTTTGGCCTCCCGCTATGAAACTTTATATTTAAAAACTTTTTTTTATCCTCCAGTTGTTCCTTTATTGAAATCAGTACTTCAATAATCCCTTATCAATTCCTGATAGTTTCACTAGCATCTGAAAAACTTTTGCTCACCCCTTACAAATTTTTTTTCGCATTCCTCCACCGTGCAATCTTACCTACCCAATTAGGAAGTATTTTGCAGCTCGTTGAACTGAGACGTGTCACCGGAATTTAAATGAAGAGCTAGACGTGATTTTATCGCGCAATCAACATAATTGGGATCATTTTCACAATGTCCGACAAGATGTGTACCCATTTCCTTAATGGAACTGTCGTGTTTGCGATTTGTTATTGTTGGAAAAAACTGCATGGATAACAAAGGTGAAACGTCTGCCACCTCAGCCATTACGAGTATACCGAACGACATCACTCGAAATTCACAACATTCCGAAGCAAGAGTGATGATTTGTTGCAAAAGGTGACTTAACAATGCTCCGTCATAAAATTATTTCACGCGTTCTAAAAATACCTTAAAAATGTTGAAGGTCAGGTTATTAGGAGCTTGAATCGGCGAATCTACTGCACAGACAAAGCTAACAGGACACTACTTCACGACTTTCGATTGTTAGTATTCACAACCGTTTTTGTGTAATAACTAACGTATTCCTGATACATCTCTCCTTTTAATTTCCCAATTCATTGCACCAGAACTGTTTTCCCGCTTAATTAGAGGTTCTCATGTATTACAGATCCCCACATAATCCTGGCTGAATGCGCCATTGGTCAACATATGCACAGCTTCTTTAAGCTTTCTTTTGAACCAGTGTTCCTTCTGTGGATAATATAAGCTTTGGATCACTGTTTTGTTGATGAGTCTAAATACGCTCCGCTAATCCCGATTTGCTGGTTTCCCCTCGCTAGGTATTTTTCTAAGCTTGCCTATATGAACTCTGAACGACCTATTGGTTTCACCGTTATTGGACATAGTACCAGTTGAATGCAATTTTTGGAGAAATTTTTGTGAGACTGCTACTGATGATATCAATCTTCTTGGGTTCCTATTGTCTTCTGGCTGAAATCTCTTCTACAAGTTTTTTGAAGAAATTATTATATTGAACTTCTTTCCTGATAGAGGCTAGTTTTTTATGAAGACTTTTCTTCGTGCTACGGGGACTCAATGCACGATAAATGGGGGTTTCAATAATTCCATTCTTGGTAGATTGGTGGTGGTTGGTGTAAATCAGATACTGGCCTGTGTGGTTTGATTTTCTATTGTTGTCGATTCTTTTCACCATTATGTCTATAAATTACAACTGTTGGCTTTCTTCTTCGTTGTAAAGCTAGGCTACTTATTGTCGATTATCACGAAAATGAGTAGTAGTGCAGACTAACATTATTCCATTGTAAGAGAATCAGCAGCTTCACCACATTTCAGGTCAGTATTTCGGGAATCCAGACCAGTGGCCCTTTGTTAAGTTTTTGTTTTGAAGAATAACATTTTTCAGCCCTGTCCAAAAATTACGACCAAGGTGTCATTCGATTCGTATTTTTGCCTAGAAAGTTTGAGGTAAGGTCCGAAAATGCGCCGATAAAAATTACAAAAGTTATAAACAATTAAGTGAAAAAAAAATGGGGCTTTAGTTTTTTAACCCTGAATG
>NW_019292207.1:0-26924 GCF_000500325.1 Leptinotarsa decemlineata | reverse complement strand
TTTGACTGCGGATTATTGTTTATTGATGTATCCCAACATTACATGAATTTTTTCATTCCTTAATATTTACATTTAATATGTTTAAATAATTTTTTTTGTTTTTATATCAGAGTGACGAAAAGCGCGCGGAAGCCAGACTACCCGCTTTTGGCTCTATTTTCAGGGCTCTGTAAAAATTATAAATAATCGAGATACAGTTTCGGGAGTCGGACTTTTTTCATGCAAATTCATTGATCTTTTCAAATCTTTTTTCAAATTTCCAAAATTTTGAAAATTTTCCGAGATATTAAGTAAAACTAAAGCCCCATTTTTTTTTTCACTCAATTTTTTATAACTTTTGTGTAATCTTCATCGGCGCGTTTTCGGACCTTACCTCAAACTTTTTAGGCAAAAATACGAATCGAATGACATCTCGGTCGTAATTTTTGGACAGGGCTGAAAAATATTACCAAAAAGAGCTAAATCGAGTACATGTGAACCAGACTATAGTGCACTGCTGTCGTGGATATTGCTCGCTGACAACCAAATCCTTCCTAAGCCGTTTGGCTATCCGATTTTTTTTTATATATTTCTGGAGTTGGTTTTCGCCAATCTCCCAACACTTTAATTAGTGATGTAGATTTTTGGGTAGTCTATACTATACAGATGAGGGATGTTGCTGGGTTTTGCTACCCAGGAAGATGAAAGACAATTCCACAACATTTTGGACACAATTTAATATATTTATGTATCGTTATTGAGGGTTGTCTGAAAAACTGAGTTCCTCTGTAAAGTAATGTGAATCGTGTTATGTACGTAACAGTTTTTATTTCTAGCAGATAAATCTGCAAACAGATGGAGACCGTGCCAGTGCAAAACGCATATTAGTATAGCGAAAATACTCGAGAAATATGCCGTTTCTACTATTTCTAGGAACAAGTTCACTTTGACGATTAAGAATGAGATACGGTGATGAATCTTTGTGCTGGTAGTCTGTTCAGATCGTATCTCTTTCTGAAAAGTAACAAATGAAATGCTGAATTCCTGAAAAGGAATTCATTTCGATACTTTCACGAAGACGAGTGGATATTAACCTTTTGGCCTTCTCGTGGAGCGAGCAGCGGTTCGTGTCGTCCTTTATTTATCGATAGTTTTGTAGGAGAAATTCGCCGAGTTGAATCGGTGTTGAAATTTTCTCTTGTGTCACCAGCGCCCAAAATTTATTGGTATTTAATGTCATCAGCTGAATTTTGAGACTGTTTGAAACTCTTATGTACTCATAAAATTTTGCGTTTGACGTGTGGATCGACAATGAGAACCACAATCATTAATTGAGGCAAACGCATTACATTTTTCTTGATGTAATAATAAATGTATGGAATTCATTGACATCTTTTCAATCAAAGCTTACAGCAATGGACAGAGTGTAGAAAGTTTATTGGCTGTTTTTTCTTTGTATAGAATGTTCTTCAATCGATTTCAGTCTTCAAAAAGTAACAAAATATTATTTAAAACAAAATCATATTCGTGGGGACTATCTGCGTTGTTTGAATAGTGACTAATTTTTCTGAAAACTGAAATATATTTGGATTTTGATAAAACATAGCGACACGTTAGAAAAACATCAAATTCACTTTGATGAAATGAATAAAAACACTTTTGTCTAATTACCACTAGTTAATTTTATTTATACGACCAATTTCGGGTTGAACCCCATTATCAAGTAGGGTACTGTCAGTATACAACAAAGATATGTCTTCAAGGTATCAACATATAAACCATAAACCATATATATATTGTTGTGAATGAGTAGTATTTGATTTGATGTATGTATTAATACCACTTTATAATGAATATGTGACTTCTCTTTGTGATCTTTTTAATTGACATCTGTTTGACAACTGGATAATAATTTACACTAATGATATCACGGGTGTCCCAAATATATAAATATATGTAATACACAACATATTGATTAATAAAAAAAATTATAGTTTACTCTGAGCACAACTTTGAATTTTCGGTTGAAACAGGCTTAGAAAATTACATGTACCTATATCAAAACTATGAAAGTGGAAAAAATTATATTGAAACCAGGCGTAATTCCGCAAATATTTGATTGCCAGATTGATAGACCGACGGCATATACACCTAAAGCTCCATCGTTTGTTCAAAAAAAGGAAAAACAAATTTTGTTGAATACTTGTAACAAAGATATCGCTGAAAATCAAAGCATGTCTAATGAAGCAGTTACACAGGAAAATACCTTTGATGTTGGNGCAATAACTCAACAACGCCGTAACCGAATTTCAAAAACCAAACATGAAATGATATCAGAATTTAACGTAGCATCTGAATATGTAATGATATAAAGGGCGTTCTATTTTAAAAAATGGAATTTTGGTCTGTAGCACCTACACCAAACACCCTGTATATTTTGAAATTATATCAAAATATAGCTCTCATGAACTCCTAAAACTTTTGTATGAAACATTTTTGTGTATCTCCTTCAACAAACCAGATACTGCCTGTCACATAAAATGTGGGACACCCGGTATATATATTGGAAACGAGTGATTTCATAAACTGTAATATAAAACTTTCATCATCATTGACACCCAACAATATTTTCCTAATTAATCACGCTATTCCCGCCGGACACGCACCCCAACCCCAAAAGGTCTATTACAATAACCACAACATATTCGTCAACTTGCAGGAACATGCTTCATGCTGTGGAGCGACACGATCGACAACCTGTCGTCGTACAAAGTGGACGGCCCCTCGTTTCACACGATGCGCTACTCCTCAGACCACACGCTGCAAGTGGGATTCAGCTTTGACAACGCGCCGCATGCCCACGAAATGTGGACCCACATTGAACGGCTGGTGGCGTGTCCCGAAAATATATCGCTGTCCACGCCAGGTGAGTTATGGGAGGCGATTTTGATATTATTCTACCTAAAGTCATTTATCTATTCAAATTGATAAAAGTAGTCCGGTCAATTTAGACATTTGAAGCTACCTAAATTCCCACCAAGCTGAAAATCAGTAAGATTGTTTAAAATATGATTAAAAATGAAATTTGAAAGTTCCCCATCTTTCCTCTGTATGGAAAAAATTTTATTCGAGGTCAGAGGTCAAAAAAATGAAGTTTTTCGCGATTTTCAGCAAAACGGTAAGTTTTATCAAAAAAATACTTCAGACAAAAATTGTAGATCATGAAATTATCTATAGAATTATGTAGAAAAAAATGTATCAATACTTTTTTCCTAGGAGCCACCGTTTTTGAGATATAAAGATTCAAAAAATTATAAAAGTTGTAATCGTCATAATATGCACACGGTTTTCAGGCCACCTATGAGATAGTGTACTTAGCGGGTTTTTTTAACGTGGTTGTGATCCTGTTTGATTTGAAACTATTGCAAAATAATTAATATTAGCAGAGATTGAAGAGATAAAAGCAATTTAAGTTAAAAAGAAAGTAGTGGCGGAAGAAGAAGTGATTTTATTCAGGTTGGAGCCTGGCTCCCTTGCCCTTTGAACTGATGTTTGCCAGAAGGACAAAACAGGCTTGAACATCGTATTATAGATGGCAATTTTATTTCTTAGACTCATTTTTTATTTTCTGTTTATCAGAGGGTACAGACGTGCTATCCGACCCTCGATCTTTGATTTGACGCACGTTATGTGCGGTTTCCAAGTGAGCCTACGGTCTATTAGAAGACCGAGGTACTTTACCCGCGCTTGCCAGTTAATCTCCCTTCCAGAGATTCTCATAGTGTCTGAGGGCTAACGAACTATTAATTATATTCAGTAAGCACTCAACGCAGTTGTCCGGGAGCCTCTTCAACAACTTGTTAGTTATTGAGTCGACCCCCGGTGCTTTCTTAGCCTTTGCGGCCCTGATATATCCCTTCAGCTCTTCCACAGAAGCTGGACGGATGTCGTCATCGTCATCTTCCCTGAGGAGTCGGTGAACCCGGTCTTCCAACAGCATATCGCGATCGATGTCGTCATCATCATCAACGTCAACGTCATCAGCAAAGGCTAACGCTTTGTTGGCGGGGGAGTAGCATACTCCGCGCTCTCCGTGAATGAAGAAAGTAGGGAAATTTAATGGTCCGAGTCGTAACTTTCAAATTCTTCCTCTTGTTATTCTTCTTGGTCTTCTTGTTCATCTTCTTCTTGTTCTTCTTCTTGTACTCCTTCATCTTCATCCTTAGTATATGTAAACTGCGTTGAGGCGATGTATCGCATGTCGCCTCGTTGGAATCAAACGGATCCTCCACGTTTGGTGATTCAATATTAGAGCATGACCGGCCTTGACGATGTGTACATGCCAGATAACAAAACAGTCCGGCTTTTTTGCAACCACATTCAGCACTGCATCCCTTTTTGCAGTTGCAAAAAGGGGTGCAATTTGAACTGGTTCTAATGAATTGTTGACCAACTTCCAACCCCAGTCTGTAAGGTCTAGCTGATAACCAAGCCACACTTGAACTTGGGAACATACCCGAAAAAGATGTTGATGAGCAGCAACTGAGGTTGGAGGAAGACAAGGTAATTGTACTTGTTTCTTACTTTTGGTCACTACTGGCATTCGACTAACGGCATTTCATTTATTATAGCTGGTATAAGACTAGCCACGCACACAATTGAACAGGGGACAGATGTTGTCTCAAGGTTACAATGGCGTATAAATTAAGGGACTGTTCTTTGAGAACGACGTTGGACAGAACATCACTGTCAATGGCGAGCACTATAGGTCGATGATTACTAACGGCTATTGAGCAAGCTCTGGATCTATGAACAGCTTAACAATAAGAAGAATGTACTAGGTATATTCTATGATTTAACTCTTGCATTTGATATGGTTAACTACTACTTTCTCTTTCGTAAATTATACAGCATAGGAATTCGTGGTTTACCACACGATTGGATAGTATCATATTTGACAAATCGTCCGCAAGGGACAGTAATGAATGAAAGCAAATCTGACTGTAAGAGTGCTGAGTTAGGAGTGCCCCAGGGATATATAATGGGACCAATTCTTTTTATAATATTTTCAAATGACATCTACGATACGTGTACCACACCAAATAGAATGGTACTTTACGCTGATGACACAAATATACTCCTAGCCCATAAAAACTTGGAAAGTCTGGTAAACTTGAGTAATTATGCATGTGATGAATTCAGTAAATACTGTAGCGACAATAACCTTGTCTGCAGGATAAAGAAAACCAACTATATCAATTTCCTACCCAGAAACGGTAGCTCAAATCCAGATCTAATGAACAACATCAATATGTCTGTGGAAACTCTGGAATACTGTCAGGTAGCTGGATTTTTAGGAATACTCTTGGCTCAAAAGCTAATATGGGAGGCACATATCGACAGTTTATGTATAAAGGTTGGCAGTACAAACTACGCAATTTAGAATATGCAAGACACTGTCTGTACAGAAGTTATAAAACTCATGTATCATAGATTGGTACAGTCAGGGCTACAGTATGGATTGATCTTCTGGGGTAACTCTGCATAAACTGACCGCATTTTTAAGATTCAGAAAAGAGTAATTCGCTGTATGGACAAGTCTCGTCTACTGGACTCTTGTAAACCACTCTTTAAAAAATTTAGCATCTTGCCATTGCCGTGCCTCTACATATTACAGCTAGTGTTATTCATCCATGATATTAAACACCTATTTCTAAAATACATAATTATGCTACTCGGGGTGAAGATACTTTATACCACCCCTACTCTCACTTGAGTGTGAATCAGAGTTCCCCAAAGTACTTTGGTATTGAATGCTTCAATAAAATAACATCTTTCATAGAGATCAATAAAAGTACACTTGTAATGAGAAATGAACTATATGGTTTCTTGTTGGATAACTGCTTCTTCAGTATGGATGAATTTCTTGCTTTCAGTGCTTAGATAAATGACATGGTTTCTTTTACACATGTAGTCTTTCTCTAAATTTGTTCAAGATGAAACATTTGTGTTTAGTTTTTAATGTTTTACTTTTTTGACTAGTCAATAAGTTTTCTCATATACTTGATCTTGTAATTGTGTATGTGTGAAAATTTCAGTGATCAATAAAACTATTTCTATTTCTATTTATATTCTAAAATTCATCCGCATGAAATGTGGTCATTCACCGAACACAATAAGACTGTTTATAGGTTGATGTTGATCTGAAGGATCTCGTTCAATCAATTGCTTAATTGTCGATGTTTCGAAACTTTATTTAGAGTGCCTCGGAAAGCCGCCCTAAATAATCCTGAACAATAAATTTTTAAAACGTCGACAATTTAGCAATTGGTTCTCTTCAACATTTCGACGAATTCTTGCCAACTTAACAATCGAAATCATATTCAACGGTATATAACGTTTATATTAGATACGTCTAAACATAAAAACTGTAATGAAAATATGTATCTTTTTTCAGGTAAAAAGAAGAAGAAGGAAAAGAAACCCCCCAAACCAGCGCGATTCTCACTTTNAAACTTCAAGTAGCGGTGAATAACTTGCATTTTTTTCAGTAAAGTTCTTGTTTTGATATATTAATTGTTGAATGTTGTCAATTATAGGGGTAGTTTTCCCTTAATTTGGTTTACAGAGGCAGGGTTGCCTGTTATAGAAAATCAATAGTGTGGTTGAAAAAATGCCAGAGAAGCTAAAACACAGTCTGGCATATGTTTTTATAAAATATTTTCGTGAATTTTCAGGAAATGAGTGATTTGAAAGAGGAAAAAAGTGAGGATAAGAAGGATATCGAAATGGAGGAAAGAGAAAAGATGTTGAATGCTGAAAACAAAGCCCAGGAAATTGAATCCAGTGAAGATAAACAAGAGGAGAAAAAAACTCCGAAAGACATTAAAGAAGGAATGGAAGTCAAACCAAAAAAAATCCCGATTGGAGGCATTCAGATGCCTGGTTTCTTCACTCGAAGTAAATCAAAAGAAAGGTGTAAGGTACGTTAAAAAATAAGATATAATTAAGTGAAAAAATATTATATGATGATAGAATAATCAGCTCAGGAGGAATGGTGACTTATGAAATATAAGGGTAAAACGATAAGAACAAGTCAAGCAAAATAGTTATCTCGTTTTCCTGAAGATTTTTTAACAATATCTTTCATCAAAAGATAATATTGAACTCGTCATTGGAGCTGTTTGAGATGAATATAATTGATTCCATGACATTTTTTTAGAATATTATTTGTGTTTTGAGTTGTTTTCATGAACTACAAATACACAAAGTGTATTGAAAAAAAAAACCTTTCGAATATCTTCAACATACATAGTATTAGGAATTTACTATTTTTTTAATGTAGGATGATACTGATGCAACTACCGAGGGAGTTGAATTGATTGAAAAATGTGCCGATGCCAATCCTGAAAACAATGCACAGACAAAAATCAAGTTACCGAATCCATTCAGGAAGTCTAAAGCAGAAGATGATGGTAAGCATCAGAAAATAACTAATGGACCTATAAATATAATTCTGTCAATATAATGTCCTGTCTATAACATTTTTATCGAAGGTGATAAACCAGCTGAACCAAAAGAAAAGAAAAAATTACTGGACACAATTCGGTTACCTCTAGTATCAGTATTTCCAAGAAAAAAGAAGGACGACAGTCTAGAGAGTCAGACAGCTCAAGCTGGCTTGGCCTCCATGGAAACTTTGGACGATAAGAGCACAGATGGAAAAACCAACGATGACAACAACATGAAGACTGTTTCTTTGGAGGACAAAACTGACTTGGAGAAACAACAACAAAGTGAAAGCACTTCTTTCTTCGGGAAGATGAAATCGCACAAAGCTGTCATTGGTGAGTTTATAAATGATTCAGCTGTACATGTAATAGTGTTTTTACTATTTTGCAGGTGCCTTGCTCTTGTTTGTATTGGTGATCATTATTATTATAATATTCTCTATTCCGAGAAGTGGAAATAAAAATTCACCCCCTGTGAGGGATGGAAAATTTGTTGTTACTCTTACAGGCTGTGGAAAAGTTGAAGGGTAAGTATTAGTTACCATTTTTGGCACGCTGAAAGAATAATTTTCTTCGATGAAGAAATAAAGTTCTTGATTGAAAATAAACAAAATTACTAGATGACAAAATTTCTTCTCTAGAGATTTGAGGACACTTGATGCGGTTTTTATGTTAATGATCTGTTCTGCACTGTTGAGTTTCTTAGAAATATATGCCAAATCTGATAGTCTATGTAATCTGTTCAAAACATAAGGTGACTTTTCATTTTTCTCAAAAAATTCATATATAGTCATCAATTTCTACTTTGCCTCCTTCAAAGTACTCGCCTTCATATATAATTGCCAGCATTTTTTCCATTCCTAGAAACAGTTTTGATATGCACTTTTTATCATATATTTGAGGTGTATCAGTGATTCGGTTTTTATCTCCTCAATCATCAAAAAACGCCGTCCCTTGGGTATAGAAAAGTGGCAGGGGAACAAATCTGGTGAATACTGTGGCTGAGGTATGATAACGGTGTTGTTTTTGACCAAAAAATTACGAACAAGCAATAACGAGTTAGCAGGTGCTTTATCACAATGCAAAAGTCATGAATTGTTTTTCCATAATACCAGACATTTTCTTCATATTGCGTTTTGCAAGGATAACTTCAAGATAATATTCCTTATTGACCGTTTGATTATATTCAAATTGATAAAAGTANGTCTGGCGATTTTTCCAAAGTCCTTCACGAAACGCCGGTAATAGCTACAGCATCCAAGGAAGCTTTTTACATCGTGCTTGCTCTTCGGTGTTGGCCATTCTAGCACTTCCTTGATTTTCTACGGATCTGTTTCAACTCCTCTTAAAGACACAACGTGTCCCAAGAAATTCACCTTTTCTTGGAAGAGGCAGCACTTCTTGCGATTGATCTGCAGAAGGGCATTCTGTAGCCTCGTGAAAACAGTCCTCAACTTTGACAGATGTTGAGATGTTGAGATGTTGAGATGTCCGTATAGGACGAAACTGCAGTAACGTTAGTTACAAATAAAAATGGTAAAAAACATAGAAAGTTCCATTTCTTTTTTCTTCATTATGATTTCCTACCGCGTAGTAACGGCTACATCCATCAATTCAAATAATTAATGTTGGATTTAATCATCAGATGTTTCAACATGTATCTATATTTTATAAATTTCTTATTTCAGTCGTATAAACAGAAATGTGTCGGAATTTAGGACAGTGTCTGAATTTGGGACTCCTACCTTATTATCTTTTTCCTAAAAAGTTTTTTCCCACTATCATTTGTAGTGAAAGTTGTGGACCTAACTAGGTTCACTGTATAAAATAATAAATTTTCAATCATTGAATTGATACTTTCAGTTTGATTGAAGACAGCTCCGTTGCATTTCGAGGCATCCCTTATGCTAGGCCTCCAATAGAAGACCTCCGCTTCAAGTATGCCCAACCCCTGAACAATCTGGATTACTGCTGGAACGGGACCTTCCTAGCCCACAATGCCACAGACTTGTGCTTGCAGATACTCAGCAACGGCACTGTAATGGGCGCTGAAGATTGCCTGACTCTAGATGTGGTGACTCCCTACGTTCGTTACGACAACCCCTTGCCTGTCATAGTACTTATCGGAGCGGAGAGTCTGATGGGGGGCTCCCCGGGCAAAATGCGCCCGTCAGCGCGATACGCCAGGTCCAGAGATGTTGTCTTTGTCAGACCGAACTTCAGACTGGGCGCTCTGGGATTCCTGGCTCTCAAAGCTCTCTCAGAGTCGGACTACCCGAAAACTTCCGGAAACTACGGGCTCTCCGACATCTTGGCCGCCCTAAAATGGGTCCAGTTGAACATCGAGCACTTCGGAGGTGACAAGAAGGCTGTGACAATCTTTGGTCATCGCGCCGGGGCTACTCTGGTGACTGCTCTCTCGACCATTCCGGACGCGAAGAAATACTTCGCTAGAGCTTGGGCTTCTTCAGGTGGCGCCATCTACCCCAAGAAACCCGTCGCCGAATCGGAAATGGAGAACCAGAGCTTCATGGAGGCGGTGCAGTGCGAAGACGTTGAGTGTTTGAGGAGTTTGGATGCGGAGAAGTTGGTTTCTGCCGTGGAGGATACTTGGAGGAAGCCACAGCCGGATTTGCCGACGGTGGATGAGGTTCCGGAGAAGCGACATGAATGGCTGGTGAGTTTTAGGCTATAGTTTACTCGAATTGGATGTTAAGCAGTGAATGATCATCTATTCTTTGGTTTAATTCTTCGAAACTTTCACAAACTTAACAACAAAGGATTTAAGTGTGCCTCATTCCTATTGTGCAGGTCCTAGATGGCCGGATCCTCAAAGAACACCCTGATGAAGTGTGGAGCAGGGAAGAGGAACTCCCAGTGAAGCTGATCGTCGGTACAACCGCCCAGGCAGGCAGTACGGAGAAACTCCTTCTGAAACACACCGAGTGGACAGAGCCCCTCGTGAAGGAACACATCAACCAGTCTTTCCTGTCTAAGAACAACCTCTCGGATGACGCCCTGAAAATGTATCCGGCCACATACAGGGGGTTGAGCACCATGATATCCGACATCAGAATAGCCTGCCCCTTGTTTTCTATCTGTTCCCGGGTGCATAAAATACCATTCTACATCGTTACGCAAACCAGGTGGCAGCACGACATCGCAGACATCGACTCCGACGTAGATGCCATCTTAGGGAGGTACGAGCCGAAAACCCCCGAGCAGAGGAGGTACTTTTCGGCGATGCAGGGTCTCTTCTACGACTACGTGTGGAAGGGCAAGATCGAACAGGAGATGATTGGGCAGAAGGTGCTCGTCGTCGGTCAGGACGTCTTGCTGAATTCGACTTATTCACACTGCGCGTTTTGGATGGTGAAAAACATTGTTCCGACTTATGCAGCTTTGGATTAATTTCTATGTAAGTTCGATTGAGGATGGTGTGAATTATCGTGAGACTTCTACGAGGCATGTTTAGTATTTTTTAATTGGAGTTCTATAAAGGGTGAAATTTATACTATAAAAAATTAATAAACATTTCCAGTTTAAAAAAATTTATTCAACAATAATCATGGTACTGAGGTACTGAAGTTTGACAAATCACAAACCTAAAAATTCTGACTTGAAATTAGAAATTGAAATTTAAAAAATGGGTTTGGATTTTTTCATGGAACAGGTGTTATTCCTTCTCAAAAGTTGAGATTGTGCCAAATAAGAATTAATGAGGTCTTATCTTGTAACATGTGATGCCTAGCTTGGTGCTCCATTTCAAAATTTTGTTCTTCAGCTGCCAGTACACGGAAAGGTCTAATTTTTTTTGTTTACAGATACAGGATAATGGAAGGTTGTTCATTATGTAAATCCTTGTCTATGACATGTTGTTTTCAAACTACTGTGAACAGAAATTTTACTTCAAGAATATTCATAACACTATTTAATAATAATCAATGATTTGTGGTACAAAAAGTGTAACTTTCAGGCATTTGATTTAAATTTTTTCAAATTCTATAACAAGTACAATTTTTTGACACTAAAATGACCGAATTAATAAAAAAATTTGAAGAAACGACAAAACTTGTTCTTTTTCATTTTCATTTTAAAAAGTGTTTTAAGAGTCTTCTGCTTCAGGTAACGAGTCATATTCCCATTTGGACACTTTATTAATAAATTAGGAAGTTCCAGCTCTTGCAGGATTTGATTACATTCTTTCCTGGCTCCACCTCATCTTTTCATTAATTTTAGTCAAAGTATTTTGTCAGCATATCAATTCAAAAGATAAACATGTCTAAAGTTGTTGCACGAAAATCTGCGCTAGACTCTGAGTGGCATAAGAGATGTTGCTTCGGTTTAAAAATGTTACGAAGCTAAAAGCGAACTTGGCGCTTAACCAAATGAGCGCTTTCAAGGAAATTTGAAATTAATGCGTCTCAATTCAATGACTTTGTATTCATTCAATGTGACTGACTGTTGTGATCATATTTATGAGATTATTATCATACTCGGGAGGGATACTCTCTGATTACGGTAGGTTTCAGGTATTTCTAACAAATCCAAAAGACCGGAAAGCTAGCGCTCCAGTCTCCCGGAAGAGGCAAAAGAATTTCTGAAATTTATTTTTCATATGAACGTCGCCCATTGATATTTTTCAAAAACTCATACCGAATACCTGCTCTTAGTATACTGCAATTTTTGGAGATCTTGTCCTCTCTTTTTTTAGTCTAGTTCACATGTACTTTTTTTTGTAACATTTTTCAGCCCTGTTCTTCCTTGAGTTTCATTTCATTTCCAGTTTTCTCTCTGAACAATATATAAGAGTTTACAATGGATGTGTCCAAGAAATGCCAAAATAATCGGTGCCACCACTTCCGACTTTTCCTATCTATAGCATAGTAGGATTTTAGCATATCAGCTTTGTTAACGCATCCCATACAACGCCTATAGTCTTTTATAGTAATGGGGCAAGCTATTTCCGTGATTGTGCCATCTTTTTCTCTTTTTCCAACAGATGCATTGTTTGTAGGAGAATGTATAGTAGAGAGAAGCGTAACTACTCTCTTGTCCTTCCACTTTATGCACGAAATCATATCTCTCCTACTGAACCAGTCCGAATGGCCACGAGATAAACTTTTGTCACTTTTTAAGTGAATGGGAAAATTTGTCCTATTCATTCTAACAGTACCACAACAGAATATATTTCTCTTGTACATTGTCTGCACGAGGTTCACGGTTGTGAAAAAATTATCGAAGTAAATATGATAGCCTTTATTTTCTAATCCTTCCGTTATTGTGTGAACAACGTTTTCTCCCATTTTTTTTCGGTGTTATTTGCATCCTTTCCTGTATATATTTGAAAATTACAAATATATCCCGACAAATCAGCTCGAACCTAAAGCTTGAAACCTCGTTTGATTGGTTTTTTGGGCATGTATTGCTTGAGGGTTACAAGCCCTTTATATTTTACCATACTTTCATCAACCGATTGTTCCATCGTTGGTTTATAACAGTTTTGGAACTTTGTCTTCAAGTCATCAAGAAGGGGTCGAATTTTGTAAAGAATATCAAAATTGTGTTCTCCTCTTTTCGGAATCATGTAATTAATTGTCATTCAAATGGAAGTTTGTCAATAAAAATCCAAATCGATTGACATTCATGAGTGATGAGATATATGGGTCGCGGAGTTCATTTTTAAATAAACAATAATCCCTGTGACTAGGGGAGTGTTTTATTCCCATCAAAATGTTGATAGCGAGAAATATCTTTATCTCGGTAAGATTAGTATACTCAAATCTCTTACCCGACTGGATACAGTAAAGGTCAGTTTGATACACCAGGTCATTGAATAGATTATCGTCAAAAAAACATTGAAAAAATTCTATTGGATTATTTTTATCAGCAACCAATATTGTAGGTCCCACGTCTTCAGCGAATGGGAGTAATTTCGGAGTAAAATCCCTTTTATTCCATAGGATCGTTGCTAGAGGTAAATTATCTTCAGATGAGTCACTGCTATAGTCTCGAATATCTTCANTTTAAAGGTATTGGTGTGATATTTTTATTCTTGGCTTCAAAAGTGAAGTGGAACTATCTTATTGATTTCATGTACTTATTATTTGCAATTATTAGAAGTATTTTTTTAGTTACGACTGATTTGCCTTTTTTTTTATTCGTTTCATGACTGAAAACGCTCCAGTTTACAAAAAATACTCTTGCCAAATTTGTATTACCAAATATTTTATTTTCCTAAAGGCAAATTCTCTAAATGCTCATATTTGTATAGGTACTCTAGTTGTATAGGTTCGTATATACAGGATGATCCAAATTGACCACGCAACATTGGCTATTTTTTTTGTCAGTGATAAAAAATTATTGAAATTTTCCAAACCAGCGATTTTTTATGCTCACTAAGATAAAAGGTGAAACTGGAACTTTTGACTTACGTTAAATTTGATTTCCCAATCTCCAGAACTGCAAAATCTTCTTGACACACACCAAACTTCTTGAGGATGAAGTTCTGAAGAGCCAACTTCTTTGGTGAAACGCGTGTCGAGAAGTGTATTGCAGTTTGTTGAGTTGTAACGATTTCTTAGCTTTGCTAATAAAGTTACCAATGATGCGCGCCCAATTTGGATCGGTTTGTATATATTTTAGAATTTCGTTTGTTAATCAAAAACTTTCGAAATGTTTTTATGATATACAAGGCATGTATATAACTTACGTTAAAGTATTCTATCGACTGTATCCTTATTTATTACTAATATTTAGTGTTTTTATCGAGACTGAAGGTGTCTTTGGTAGGAAATTTGCTACTTTATAGGCCTACGTCACAGGCTGGGACGACGACTTGAGATAGAGCACCAAAGTAATCGAGATTTGTGATAAAATGAAACGAAGAGAAAGACAAGTGGTTCGTCCGGCCTGTGATTTGAATCTGACTGCGTTTCGACAGCTGAATGATCTCTCTTTTTTAAAATCACTTTATATGGTACATCACTGTTGTGTAATGTTCATTAATGGCTTTATTTTGCTGAATTTTTGAAACTGGTTTCGAGGAATATTTTTTGACTCTGAAATTTTTTGATGAAAAGGAATAATTAAATCAGCATTTTACGAAATTATTAACTTACTAAATCTGCATTTCACCATAAAATCGACAAATGAATGACATAGTAACTTTTCAAATTGTCAAAACTTACCAGATGTGTAACCTAATCGGTTAGCAATTTATCAAATTAATTTCTTTTTGAACTAGTAACCCAATAAGTAATTATCAAATTGCATCTTGCGAAGTTAGCAATTTTCCATATTGGCTTTTAGCCATTCAGTAACCAAAAGAGCAACTTATTAAATCAGAAACATAGTACCTTCTCAGATTAGAAATTCATGCAATCGGTTACTTGTCAAATTAGTAACTTACTGGATCAGTAACTTGCCATATTGGCATCTTACTCAATCGATAACTTACCAGATGTGTAACCTAAATCGGCAGACAAGCAATACACCAAATTGAAATCTTATTGAAACGGTAACTTAACAACTCATCAAATAGATAACTGAGAGAATTTCTAACTTACCCAATTGATAATTAACAAATCCATATGTTGCATAATTTGCAACTTGCCAAATCGGCTTTTACCCTATCAGTAACCAAATGGGCAACTTACTAAATCGGAAACAATGTAACTTTTAAGATACCGAAATTATCCACCTGTAACTTATCAAATTAGTAACTTACTGGATCAGTAACTTGCCATATTGGCATCTTACTCAGTTCATAACTTTCCAGATGTGTAACCTAAATCGGCAGACAAGCAACACACCAAATTGAAATCTTATTGAAACGGTAACTTAACTCATCAAATAGATAACTGAGAGAATTTCTAACTTACCCAATTGGTATTAACAAATCCACATATTGCATAATTTGAGACTTACCAAATCGGCTTTTATCCTATCAATAACCAAATGGGCAACTTACTAAATCAGAAACAAAGTGACTTTTCAGATAATGAAATTATACAATCTGTAACTTATCAAATTATTAACTTACTGGATCAGCAATTTGCCATATTGGCATCTTACTCAGCCGATAACTTACCACATGTGTAACCTAAGTCGACAGACAAGCAAAACACCAAATTGAAATCTTATTGAAACAGTAACTTAACAACTCATCAAATAGATAACTGAGAGAATTTCTAACTTACACAATTGTTAATTAACAAATCCACATATTGCATAATTTGCAACTTACCAAATCGGCTTTTACCCTATCAATAACCAAATGGGCAACTTACTAAATCAGAAACAAAGTAACTTTTCAGATGACGAAATTATCCAATCAGTAACTTATCAAATTAGTAACTTACTGGATCAGTAACTTGCCATATTGGCATCTTACTCAGTCGATAACTTACCAGATGTGTAACCTAAATCGTCTCGCCTTCAGATATAATTGCCAGCATTTTTTCCATTCCTAGAAACAGTTTTGATATGCACTTTTTATCATATATTTGAGGTGTATCAGTGATTCAGTTTTTATCTCCTCAATCGTCAAAAAACGCCGTCCCTTGGGTATAGAAAAGTCGCAGGGGAACAAATCTGGTGAATACGGTGGCTGAGGCATGATAACTGTGTTGTTTTTGACCAAAAAATTAAGAGCAAGCAATAACAAGTTAGTAGGTGCTTTATCACAATGCAAAAGTCATGAATTGTTTTTCCATAATACCAGACATTTTCTTCATATTGCTTTTTGCAAGGATAACTTCAAGATAATATTCCTTATTGACCGTTTGATTATGTGACAATAACTCATGATGCACTACGCCACGGTAATCAAAGAAACTCGTTTTTTTAAACTCAACTCAGCCTTTATTCAGAAAATATGGCTGAACATATGGCTTATATCTTAACGTGAAAATAGGATACTCGTTTACATAAACCGAACATAATTCAGATAGTTGAAGTTCCGAACTCCAACACCTGTGTCGGAATTTGGATACGATTTCTAAAAGGAACTCTGCTATACAAAACGATATATCCTTATGTTATTTCATGTGAATAGAAAGAATTAGAAACATTTCTACCAAATATCAGATGTACCCATTTCCGACACCCATTGTCTGATTTGGGAAACACACGAAATTACTTGTACCTAATTCTGACACTATTTAAATTTTTGAATTCGATAATTATACTAGCAGTAAATCCTATTTATATTGAAGTTGAATGCCTTGGGTTTAGAGGGAGATGTTTTAAATTGGATTGAAAGCTACCTTTACAATAGAGTTCAATACGTTAAATATGGCAACTCTATATCTGAACCGATAAATGTGCCATCAGGTGTTCCTCAGGGATCCCACATAGGCCCATTACTGTTCAATTTATTCATCAATGATGTCTCCACTGTTTTTACCTCCAGCTCATTTCTAATGTTTGCAGATGATTTAAAGGTGTTCAAATCAATACAAAATATATCAGATGCTCAGGCACTTCAATGTGATTTGGTACAGTTTTCTAGCTGGTGTGCATTTGAATCCAGATAAGTGTCAAACAATTACTTTCTCAAGGATCAATAATGTATATGATTACTCGTATAAAATCACTGGGAATGATTTAGCAGTAACGGATAAAATAAAAAATTTAGGTGTCGTTTTTGACTCAAAAATGTCATTTAAGTACCAAATAATGGATGCCTCATCTCGAGCCCGTAAGATGTTAGGCTTTACACTTCGTTCTGCTAGAGAATCTATAAAACTGATCGAATCTATATCGAATCTATAAATCTATATCGAATCTATAAAATTGATTTATTGTGCACAAGTGAGATCCATTCTTGAGTATAACTCCATTGTATGGTCACCCTATTATAATGTTGATGTTGAGGTGTTAGAGGGGTGTTAAATTAGCTTTTACCCAATCAATAACCAAATGAATAACTTATTAAATCGAAAACAGTAACTTTTCAGATTACAAAATTATCCAATCAGTAACTTATGAAATTAGTAACTTACTGAATCAGTAACTTGCCATATTGGCATCTTACTCAGTCGATAACTTACCAGATGTGTAGCAGACAAGCAACACACAAATTGAAATCTGATTGAAACAGTAACTTAACAACTCATCAAATAGATAACTAGGAGAGGTTTTAACTTCCCCAATTAGTAATTAACAAATCGGGTGAAACTGGCAATTTACCAAATTAGCTTTTACCCAATCAATAACCAAATGAAATTATTACATCGGAAACAGTAACTTTTCAGATTACAAAATTATCCAATCGGTAACTTATCAAATTAATAACTTACTCGATCAGTAACTTGCCATATTGGCTTCTTACTCAATCGATAACTTACCAGATGTGTAACTTAAATCAGCAGATAAGCAATACACCTAATTAAAATCTCAATGAAATGTAATATAACAACTCATCAAATAGACAACTGGGAGAGTTTTTGACTTTCCCAATTAGTAATTAACAAATCGGTGAAATTGGCAATTTACTAAATTAGCGTTTACCCAATCAATAACCAAATGGGTAACTTATTAAATCGGAAACAGTTGCTTCAATAACTTCTCAAATTAGTAACTTATTGGATCAGTAACTTGCCATATTGGCATCTTACTTAATCGATAACTTACCAGATGTGTAACTTGAATCAGCAGATAAGCAATACACCTAAATAAAATCGGAAACAGTTACTTTTTAGATTACAAAATTATTCGATCAATAACTTCTCAAATTAGTAACTTACTGGATCAGTAACTTGCCATATTGGCATCTTACTCAATCGATAACTTACCAGATGTGTAACTTGAATCAGCAGATAAGCAACACACCTAATTGAAATCTTAATGAAATGGTAATATAACAACTCATCAAATAGACAACTGAGAGCATTTCTAACTTACCTAATTGTTAATTATTAAAATGGCATCTTGCGTAATTGGCAACTTACCAAATCGGGTTTTACCCTATCAATAACCAAATAGGCAACTTACTGAATCGAAAACAAAGTAACTTTTCAGATCTGTAACACATCAAATTAGTAACTTACTGGATCAGTAATTTGCTATATTGGCATCTTACTTAATCAATAACGTATCAGATGTTTAACCTAAATCGACAGACAAGCAACACACCAAATTGAAATCTTATTGAAACGGTAACTCAACAACTCATCAAATATACAATTGGGAGAATTTATAACTTACCCAGTTGGTAATTATTAAAATGGCATCTTGCGTAATTGGCAACTTATCAAATCGGCTTTCACCCTATCAATAACCAAATAGACAACTTACTGAATCGGAAACCAAGTAACTTTTCAGATCTGTAACTCATCAAATTAGTAACTTACTGGATCAGTAACTTGCCATATTGGGATCTTACCCAATCGAAACTTATCAGATATGTAATACATATTACATATTATTATTATTATTATAATATAATAGTTCGTAAAATCAACAACTGAGCGATTAAGTGATGAGTATTAACAGGTAAAAAAATTAATATTCGGAAAATCATTCTGAATATAGTAGTTACAGGATTATTTGAANAGATAATTATAATACTATTATAATAATAATATTTGTAATAACTCTGTTGTGACAGCATAATAACTTGGGACAGAAACTATTGGCCATGACTTTTCTGAATAACTTCAAATTAATATCTGATAAAAAATTCAATATCTTTCAAACATCTTTCAAGTAACACCTCATCGTCAGATTTTCATTGAATAGTTTACAAAACCGCAACATGTGTTCATACTAACTGAATAATACCTAATCAGTGATTTATTCACATTGAAATTTTAATCATTTGCCTTTTACCACACAAGTACTCACAATTTTAACCCAGTGCAGGTGTAAAATAATTGAAAATGTAGATATTGGGAAAAAAATTATACTCATTTAAATGAACGTGTAACTGATGAAAATCACTGATTAAAAGTTTTCACATTGAAAGAAATATTCAATAAAGAAAAAGTTTTCAAGTCTATCTGGCCTTTTAGTAAATTTTCGTAATTTTCAATTTTATTGATTTGCAAGCACTCCGAAAGATTCATTTTCAAATCCTTCTCTTCGAAATTTAACACGTAACAATCGTCATTCAACTCATATTCATCTGCCAAAATATGTTTTGTAAATGTAGAATAGATTTTCACGTTCAAGAAACTATTCCCAGGGTATTTCATTCTTCGGATGAAGGTTCTTTCCGTTTTGCCAATATAAAATTGTGACCATGAACTAGAAGTCAACTTATATACTCCATTTCTATTCGACACTGAAGTTTGTAATGAATTTGCTTGGATTATCATTTTCTCTGTAAGTAACACCCAAGTATTTTGCACAAAAAACAAACAGATTAAACTGTTTAATCTTTCTCTTGAAGATGGTCACTTGGTGATCGAAACACGTGTCGAGGTGTTGAAATAACGGTTTGGTTTTGGGATAAACTCCAGTAATATTCATTACTACACCAAAGGTTCCATACAGTGCATCACAAGCATGTAATCCCAAAAAAATTCAATACCATATTCTTCAGATCATCATTTTCAACTGTCAGAAATGAAATTTTGTATAATATGAACCACCATTTCTTTATTTTCCACACGTTCAATAATAAATAAAAATAATACAAAGCAGCAAGTTCAGTAATATTCATAAGGAGGCCGAGTTTCAAACCTTCTGTAGACATCCCTCCTCGGAGGTCTAACGTCAAGCTCAATATAATCATCCTCATACCGCTGGTTCTGGTAAGGCCTCGCCTCATATCTGGGATCCTCATAAATCGTTATATGCTTTTTCGGATACCCTACATCGTGATCGTTGTGAGCATACCTGTCGTAGGTATTGTAATAGGGATCGTGGTAAGGTCTCCCCACAAATTTTTCTTCGTTATATCTTCCTCCCATACCGTAAGCATTGGCAGCGTTTCTGCGGTTCGCTGCCTCCCTGTCGTCATAGTATTTGTTTTTGTTGTACATTTGGTGATTGCCTCGGTCTTTTTCGTATTTACCTGCGTTGTCGTAATGGCCGTGTCTTTCCTGTTCGTCCATGTGATGCGCCGAGTCCAGATTTCCACCTTTGCGACTGTCTTGGCCAGCGTCCCCATAAGATCCTATGTTAAAAAACTGGTGATATCATAAGGTGTAGCAAAGGTGCTGATATGAACATTTTTTGAATTTGTGATTATAAATGTTTGGTCTAGATGTTTAGCGGAAGATATTCCATCAATATTGGAATTAGACAGCAACTTCGTTATTTCATCTCAAATTCAATCGCTAGTGTATATTCTTACATATATAATCACAATGGCAATTTTTCCAACGATTTATATATTTTTGAAGTTATGTAAAAATTCGAACCTACGAAAGGTTGAGATAATCAGAAAAGTTTTACTAGAATTGGAGTTGGCACATGAAAATTATTTTTTGAGCATCTTCCTTTCCATATAAAGATAAATAATCTCATAGTAAGTTATTTCAGATTGTACACCCTGTGGATTCTATATAGGTACATTAGATTCTCACTTTTACAGTGCATCACAGAATTCGAAGTATTTTTTAGTGTCATTTATTGATTTTCTCTTGACTTTTTTGAAAGACAAACCTATAGGTTTCCACGTTGCATGATTTGAAAATGATAAAATTCTAAAAGAGAATTTTCTATTCGTGTACAAAGGGCAAACTTCAAATCGACCCCGATATGTGTGACTGTTGTGCTGTTTATCAATAACTTCATTTCCAAATTTTCTTAAATGGATGTCAAAAGAGATCTGCAATCATTCAGATCTCCACAACTCCAATATTTACAACTGTATACAGTTCTCGATTACAATTTTTCATTTACATCGTAAGGGCTGAAAAATCTCAAAATAGTCATTAATAACTCTGATTTACATCAATTAAATTGTTTTTTGCTAAATAATATTAAGTTTTATCTTTAAAACTATCATAATTATTTGTTTGTTCTTTGTTACTTTCCCTTTGAAAATATTGTATGTTTTTTGGGATCGATAAACGGTAATATGATTGTTTTTCAATTGTCAGATGGATTGAGAGATATTATTTCTTTTACGATATAGTTTTTTATGAAAATGATGCACAGTTCTAGTTTCTAATACAAAGATAATAGCTTTTGGAATGTGTATAACAACATTTTGACTTTACCGACATCTATGTTCTGTATACTGAGGTAACTTGTCTTTTATGTCATAGGTTTTCTTCACTACGAACGCAGTTAAATCTACTATGACATAGGTGTCAGGAAAATCTTTGATCGATTAAGATTATACATTATCTCTATGAAGAAACCATTATTTATTAACCAAACCACATATTTTATGCACTATATTTTCCAGTACCTGATAAGATAACAGCTTTATTCAGGTATATTTGTTTGGAAATTTTGAATTTACCGCGATCTACGTTCTTTATACCAAAGTAACACCAACTTTTTTATGAAAAAGATTTCTTCATTTTTTAATTCAAGTAGTTATATCTACTGTAACACAGATGTCAGGAAAATCTGGTTGTCATCACAGTTCCTCTTAACATTGATAAATTATAAAATATATTGTTTGAACTTACTGAAACTGAAAGTAAGTAATCCTACTAAATCAATTTCAGATGTCACGTGTCCATTGGTAATAAGAACTATTTTATTTGCCAAATTTTGAGCAATATTTCAAAATAAAGGCTTCCTAGGTTTATTACAAGAAGTAATTTTTTGTGCATGAATGATAATACTTTTCCAAAATCTAAATAAAAATCTTGATTTCTCACCTTTTCTGGTTTTGTGACTGTATTCATCCCCTTCATCGCTGCCATCGTCAAAATAACTGGAATTACTTCCTTGCTCGTCCTTGTGGTAGGTATTATGGAAGCCAGTCTTATGATGTCCTTTTTTGTGAGCCTTTTTTTCTTCGAAATCAGAAACGTCGCCTCCGCCATTTTCGTGGAAAGAACCTTGATCGAAAGAGGTCTGATCCGAATGATCTTTCCTGTTACCGTTTTGTTCGCCGTATCTTCCTACGTTCGAAGAACTGATGAACTTCTTTTCGTCGTCCTTGTTGAATCCTTCGTCTCCTTCAAAATTGGCGATACCTTCAGAACACGTAATGGCATGTTTAATAGATTCACATTGAGTGAAGGCTGAATTAATTTTTTTTTTAAAACTGATAAGAAGAACTGCTCGAAACATTTTTTATTTAGGCATGCAAGTTACCGAGTGGTAAAGGTATTCGAAAGACCTTTAAAACAAGGTGCCACTCGACCTACTTTCCCTATCTAAATAAGGGTCGTCGGATGCACCCCTCCGAGGGGGTGCGTACTACAAAAAATCTGATTAGTCTGAAAGGTGTCCCCCTTTAATTTGGAATCAACGTGTCCGAGCTTTTTTAAAATCTTACTTTTTATATTCAAAAACGGCTCTGTTAAGTTTTCGTTGTTATACACTGTATATTCAGTCTTATGTGGCTTTATAATTATAGAGTTACAAAAAACTCATTATGAAAGTCAGTTCAATTCATTTGACAGCTGACAAATACCAGTACAACAATGTTCTGCATACCTAATTTTTGTGAGTGAAAAACAGTTTATGAAAGCAAGTAAAAAAGTTCATAAAAGTTTCTACAATTATGTACTTCTTCTGTACATTTCCTCCAAATTTTCTGAATGAACTACACATTTAGTATCATTAGATGTATCTTCGTTTTATTCAAGTGTCCCTATACCAAAAACTATTGATGATTTTAGGATTCTTCTGAGGATCAATGGTCTCAGAGCAGAAGTAATTGAAAACTACATGCATTTAACAAAAATATCATAGAACAGAATGGCTTCTAATTCAATAACTTCACAGCTGATCTGATGTCCATGAGCAGATTGAAATGAAAGCATGGACTTTGATTTCATAATGTATTTGCTATTTTTCATAGGAAGAAATCAAAGGTAAATGACTTTGCTTCCACTCCTAACAACAGAATTACAAATATCAAGTTCATATATGAATTTGAAAGCAACGAGGAGTTACCAATCTTGGATATCTTAGTGACTAGAATTAACCAGGGTTTGAAATTTGATATCTACAGGAATAATATCAGTACTTAGATATACTCCTGATAGCACACGCTGGAGTTTTTCCCAACACCAAACCCTCATTTCAACACCTCGGCACGTGTTTCGATCACCTAGTGATCATCTTCAGTTTGGTATTGGGAAAAAACTCCAGCAATATTCATAATTGATAAATTAGCTATATATTTTGATTTAATTCGTTCTCCCATTGAATTAAAATCGTATCAGACAATAGAAGTCTCAACTAGTATAATTCACAATGAAACATTGTCAACCGCTTTCAAACAATATACTCTGTTACTGAACTATCATATGGATCCTTATATACATAATCGATCTACAAAAATCCTTAATCGAAATAAAAACAGAAATACTTTTTTGTCAAATATGGCTTGAAAATCTGCAGAACATGGCCAAAAAAAACTGAAAAACAGGTTTGACTCTGTGATAACTAACTGCGAAGCTGTTTTGATCATTTTTTAGGTAGAAAGTTACGAATTATCTTTTTTTTTATCTCTAATTCATACACCAATAACTTACTAACTTTTTTTCAGAAAGTACTGTTGTGTTGTTGTAATACATTGACACATTTTTGTTCCCGTCCCAGAAGGACATTTCTTGAACTGAAATAGGCGCGGAAAACATGCATCAATTCTCCGCGTGTTAGTGGAAAAAATGTATAATATTGGAAACATTATTTTTCATTATTCATAGTATAGAATACTATTCCAAATGCAAGCATCAGCAGCACAATTTTCCAATTGTTTCTCCTTCGGTAAACTCTTAAATTCTTCAGAGCCAAATTCAATGTGGGATGTAAATAAAAAACAACCAACCTTTGTGATGGGAGACATCATACAGTTTGGCATCCTGTTCTTGCCCCTGATTCTTGACCACTCCTGTCCTGATAACGAGCGGGTTGGAGATGACACAAACAAAACACGTGAATGGAACCGCGGTCCACCAGAAGCTGCGGTAACACATCTCACAAAGACCATCTAAATACAGGAGTTGAGAGAGAACTGAAACCAATTTGAGATATTTGTTTCGTTTTATACCGTCACTAGGTTCATTGTGATTTCTAACCTTCGTTGACTTGGAATTTCATGGTATAACGTGGAAGAGGATGTACCGCTGGTTAAAGAAACGGAGAAGGTTAATTGTATTTTTGTTAAATTTGTCTCGCAAAGTTGGTACAAAAAAGGATTTCGGGTCTTTGCTCGAATATAGCAGACACTATTATCAATTTGATCAATTGAGGAAAAAAAATGAGAATATTGAAATCGGTAAATGGTAACTGTAAATATGTTTGGAAGAACTGTTGTCTATCTGAAAAAATTGATGTGTTGATTATGTGCTTCAGTAGTTTGATATAACAAGATAGATGGGTATTTTATATATCTCCGGATGTTAATCCGTAAATCCATCTAACCTGAAAGATTACTCACTATATAAACTGATCGGCTTCGTCAAAAAGCTGGATTTATTTGGTTGAGTTTGTGAGCCACAATAAACCCTTGCGGGTTACGGTGGAGGTCGAATAGACCCACTCACTTGTGACCTAACCTAACCGAACCCATACTGTAGTGAGCAGTAACTATTTTTTGAGGAAGATGAGTCTCAACTTTAACAGTAACGGAAATCGATGTGAGAAATTTCATCATTGTTCAAAAACACAAAAAAAATCAGCGGAACTGATGAAATACCAGTGAAACTCAAAAAAATACTAATAACACTTCGAGTCAACCTCTAACAACATTATTTATTAAGTCTCTATCCACATGAACGTTACGGTAACGTTCCTGTGGATAGAGATCCGGGATTTATTTGAAACTTCGATTGTTTCACAAAAAAGATTGCAGATTATAACTCAACAATTATAGAGCAAACTCACCATCACCCAGCTTCTCAAAACCCCTGGAATGAAACCTAAATGAACAACTGTTGACTTATCTTATGAAACGGAACATTTTTCACAGACTTACAGTTTGGGTTTCGCCAAAATCTAAACAACGGATGCCATATTTGCNCAAAACAACCTTCAGTCACCTGTATGAAGGAAATAAAATTTTACCATATCACCATATAATTTGTAATAAAACCTGTTGGTTACTTCATGTATATCCTTGATCAGAACGTGGTTCGCTAGACATTCATTTATTTGAGCAGTGAGCTAGGCATGCAGGCAACATTTGTCTTGAACTATTTCAAATACCGTTATTAAAAAGGTCATTATATCGTTTCTGTGGCCATTTAGTTGGAATAATAAATTAGGCAAAAATTCTGATACAATTTGACTCACTTAACAAACGATAACACGAAATAAAGTAAAAGTGTTTCCATTCAAAATATAGAGAAGAAACCATTTGTTTTCTCTCATTGTAAAAGTATGCCCTGAAACTTTAATAAACATTTTGTCCCAATTTTGTCCCAAGGTAGACCTTTTAGTACTCGACATTTCAAAATAAAATTATTGAAATAGGTTTACAACTTCAAATTCTAGGGGGGTGTTTCCATTAAAAATGGGTCACACTGTAGATCAAAGAAGGATGCAAGTTAAAATGGAGGCTATTAAAAATAATCGTACAACGAATTATTAGTCAGACACGGCAGATGTGAAGGAAGGGGTCTTGCTGGGTTCTATTCTTGGTTCTACTTTATTTCTCATCTACGTCAACGATATTGTGTGCAACTTTCCCAATGTACCTTTTTGTCTCTTTGCCAATTATATCAGTTCAATTGTCTTTGACTAGGAAGTTCAGTTACTAATTCATTAATCACAAAGAATGATGACTTGGTACAATAATTAAGCTGGTTCAGTGCAAATCAACTTCTTCTGAATGCATCACTGCCCATAAAATAAACCAAAGTGATTGTTAATGCCGAATCAACGAATACCTCAAACACTTCAAAATTTTTGTGATGCACCATTAACTATGGTTTCATCTGGTCATATCATATTTCTCATTTGAACAAAAAATTGAGCGGAGCTATCTTCGTCATTACAAGGAAGTGGCAAAGATCGTGTAAAATGCCTATTTCCACAGTCTTATACAATTTGATATTCAGTTTTGAGGTTCATCTGTTTTCGAATTCCTCCTTCATCATACATGAACGAGCAATTAGGAAAATGTTTGATCTTCCATGTAGAGAATCATGCCGGAATTACTTCGCAAATCATAAAATATTCACTTCGTGCAACTTATATAAAAGTTTTGTTTCTTATTTATAAAAATTGAGATTTTATGTCAAGTCAATCAGGCAATAATTTTTTCGAATTACAGATACAATAAATAAATATTACTGGAGTTTTTTCCCAACACCAAATCGTTATTTTTAACACCTCGAC
>NW_019292206.1:0-57374 GCF_000500325.1 Leptinotarsa decemlineata | reverse complement strand
ATAGAACAGATGTTAACCGAGAGAGTGTACGACGTATTTTACACAAAAATAAATTTACGCCTTATAAACCGAAATTTATCAATACATTAAAAGAAAGGGACTTCGATATGCGCTTGTATTTTTCTTTTTGGTTTCAAGAGGAAAAAGAAGAAAATTACTACTTTACTACTTCTACTACACTACCACAGGTTACAGATTGAAACTCAGAAAACTAACACAGAACAGTGAAATGAATTTCCCAATCTGAAATTTATCAATAAAAAAAGCATGAATGTCATAAAACAAGATTTTCGTAATTTCTCTAGAAATTCGGAAAGTGTGCAGTGAGAGCTAAAAAACATTTGCTTCTTATGAATAAAAAAATACTAAATGTAAATGAATGTGACCCATCAACAAACAAACTACTTGGAATCAAATTCGACTACCCAGACCAGATTAGTCAACAAATCGTTTAACTTTTTTAAAGAAATTACTGCACTATTCAGTTTACTACAAATAAAACAGATGTGTATATTTCATAAGAACCTCACATCTCACATTTACCATCCATCCAATCTTTAAGTTAGAGATTCTGTTTTCGAAAATAGAGAAGTTTGTTTTGTGTTAGAGGTGCAATAGAGCTTTTCGCTTGTCAATTTCTCATGAAGCACAAGTGTGCATTTTTTTAATGTTCGTCATTCATAGAGTTTCAAGTATTTTGTTTTATTTCACGCATGCCTACATCTGGAGGAAAATATGTGGGAATTATATAGAATAGAATATAAATTATAAAAAAACGGTATAATGAATAACAAAATATCATAGGTGTTTTATTTGTGAGGAAAAAGTATTAGACAAAATCATAAATGGCTATAAACAAAAATATGAAATTGGTCCTGCCTTGCGGTGGATGTGGCTCCTCGAAAGAGTGTCTTGAGATGACAGGTTAGACTTATCTATACTGAAGGTTCATGAACCATCGAACAAGATGTTGTTACATTATTGTTTTAAGTTCGAGTTTTTCACTGATTTTTCAGTATGATTGTGAAAAATATGGTAATTTTGAGGACGCCCAATTGCATAACTGTTGTTTCGAAAGTTTCATTGACAAAGGTAACCCCGTCGATTAATAATATAGCATTCAGTGCACGTTGATTTTAAATTTTTCCATCAATGAAAATGATCCGATTGTGTTTTATGGGAGTATTGTTTAATTTGTTGAGAATTTGAATTTACTAATATACAAATAGGAGTTTGACGATAAAATGTTGCATGTATTCAAATGAAAATTCATGAAACAGTAGTTTCCACCAAAAAAAATATTTCAACTTATTTTTAAGGAATATAATTTTTATTTGTTATTGAAAACGCCTTAAATCATTCTCAAGTCACTTGACAACGAACAGTAAACTACGTCACTTGCTCACAAACATCAAAGGCCACTTTATATGGGTAATATTATTTTGTGAGGATTTTCGTGCCATTTCTTCGTATTCACTCACTACTAGATGAAACCAGAGACCGAAAACAAAGCATTTGTGATCCAACACCATATAGCACTGTTTCCACCCGCCAAGGTCTCATCAGTGATGCTAGGCTGAACCAGGAATGCATTGCTGGTCTCACCTGTCCCCTGTACTTAAAAGAAAAGCTAGAGTGAGCAATACATGCGACATTTCACTTTTTGTAACCTCCTTTTTAATTTTCATTTCAGGTCCATTCCAATTTTGCTTTCTTTTAATTTCAGAATTTTTCATACTCATTGCTTATTTATTTTCGCTAATTTTTTTCTGTTTCAACTAACTCATCCCAATATTTCAGTCCGATATTTTTTGTTTTTCAATAGTTTTAATTATCATTTTATTGGTTCTTCTGGAATTCAAACCATTTTTGGAGAATGTGTGCTCTCAACGTAAATAGTTTATTCAGCTAGGAAACCGCGAGATCGGTTCAGCAGCCACTCTCTTATGAAAGAGAATAAGGGTGCTATACGTTAGTTTTTATGATGGATTTACATATGATGGGGCTCAACCGGTCATCCAAACTATTCTTCAGACCGTTGACCCCTCTTTTAAAGTACCGAAAGACAATATATTAGGGTGGTTTCAAATCTTAGTCTTAGAGATGATGAACCACTTTGGTAAGAAAAAAAGTTTTGTTCCATTACCATCGCGCATATTCACGGACAACGGCAAGACAAGTTTTTATGAACATAATCGTTCTACTTTTAGCCCTTTCATCCAATGAAGAGTGTATAACGTAATAAATATCGATAGGAAGTAGTAGCACCGTACATAGCGTTTACTTCTATACGGTGGTAGCAGATAGTAGATAGTAGTAGTGGAACCGTAGATACTTACTAGTGGGACTTCGATCGTAATGAAATTGAATGAATTTTCAATTAAATGAATGATCTCATTCGAAAAGGGGCTATTAAAAATTTTCATAAGGATACTTCAGCACATTCATAATATATTTGTTTGAACAATTGAACAAAAAATAAAAAAACAAGTTAAGAGATTCCAAGCCAAGTTATTTCACGACGTTTCGATTGTTAGTATCCACAATCGTCTTCGGGTGATCACTGGACTGATTCCTCCGAGATATGACTATTTATGGGTCATCCGAGTCACCGGTTTAGTGGGAGATGACCGTTCGGCGGAAGTTGGCCATTTTTCGCTTGAATGTGGGTTTCCATATGTTGCGTATGTCTACGCTAGTTTGGCTGAATACATTGTTGGATAACATGTATGCGACCTCTTTGAATTTCCTCCTAAACCAACGTTCCTCCCTGTGTATGATCTCACCTTGAGACCACTCGATGTTATGTTGATGGGTTCAAACATGCTCTACTATTCCTGATTTGCTGGTTTCCCCTCGCTGTTTGTGTTTCTTGTGCTCGGCAATGGGAACATTCAATGGCCTCTTAGTTTCACCGATATAGGATTTTCCGCACTCACAAAATATCCAGTAAATGCAATTCTTCGAATCGCAGTCCGCGTTTGGTGGCCTGGTTTTCGTGAGGCTGCTACGAATAGTGTTTCCGGATCTGAAGCAGGTTATGATGTTGTACTTGGATCCAATTCTTCTTATCCTTTCCGATAATCCTCTGATGTAGGGAAGTGCAATCACTAGTTGTGACGACTTCTCTTCCTTGCGGACTCCTGCTGTCTTTCAGCCAAAGTCTGTTTCACCATCGCTTTGGAGAAGCCATTCCGTTGAAGATCATTTTGATGATGTCTAGTTCCTTTTCGAGACCGTACTAAAGCACGGTCTAGTAGAGTCTTGATGATTCCTCTTTTAGTCGATTGATGGTGGTTGGAGTCGTGGTTCAGAAACTGTCCCGTGTGACTGGGTTTTCGGTATACAGATGTTTTCCACTTGGTGTCGGCCCTCTTTACCAATACGTCTAAGAATGGCAATTCGTTGTGGACTTCCTTCTCTATTGTGAAAGTGATGGAAGGTCTTAGGCTGTTGATGTGTTTCAGGAAGGTGTCTAGTTCAGTCATCGTTCCATATTATGAAGGTGTGTTATGAATAGATGAAATACACTATTTTAAGCTTATAATAAATGTATGCGTTACTTTATAGACCCCTTGTATTAATTCATCGGATAAATGTTTGATTCAAGTGACTGAATATTTCAGGTTTCATTCATAACAATAAAAGTATGAAAATATTTTTTAATTTACTGACTACAATAATTGCCAACAATTGATAAGACAATCATCTTTTTCAATTCTAATTTCAAATTAATGATAGATGACATAAAAACATTCGTTTTTAATAAAAATTTCCTCTCCGTAACGGGTACCTATAAAATGATGGGAATCTTATTATGGTACGGTTCTGTGTCACTTCCCACGTTTTAAAATATAATAATTTTTGTTTTTTTTTTAGGATGCTCTGCTGAAATTAGAATCTTTATTTGTTCTTCTATGCACGACGAAAATGCAAATAAGCTAGAAATCTTAACCGAAATGAAGGAAAAAAATGACCCACCGAGAGAAAATGAAGAGGGAGACATATAGGGTTGTGAAAATCTGGTAACCCATTAGGGAGTACAGTAGGTCAGGCCAGTTTGTACCTTGTATCAGGTACAAAAAATTGAGAGGTACCCATTCCTGTGTGAAATTAACCTATTGATTCTTAATTATATTTTGTCATAGTCTTCTGATAGACCTAGAAAAGGTTATGTATAGAAAAAACAAGAAAAATGTATAATAATATTAGCTGGCCCGGCGTACTTTGTATTGTCTTTGAATAAACTTATTAGCTGAGTTATATACACTTTTGAATATTGTGTTTTTTGCAGCATGAAGTCGGGCCAAACTAACAAAACAGTGTTGCCAGGTCAATTTCATGCTCAGCAGTAGATTTTGTATCAGAAAAAACAGTAGATTCAATAAAAAACAGAAAAAAATTCATAGATATATACTATATACATGGTAATTTCCGATATTCAGAGCTGTTCAATAATAATTATGGAATGTAAACCGAGCCATCAGTTGATTTCAGCTCTTAAACAGTAGAACAGTAGTTCGAGAGCCAAAACAGGAAATCATATGCAAAAAAAAACACCTGTCAACACTGAACCCGGCGCTCGTCTTGTGCGATTTCTTTTTCATCTGCAGTGGATTGATTCGAAATTTTCTGCAGTCTGTTTACATACCGGCTCTGTTGTGACGGATTCGACCGCAGCATTGTGAATGAAACTGCAATGGATTCTGGTGACTTTGCTTCTGTCATGATTATTCAAGCACGCACAATCATGAACGACTAACCTCAATTGTCTTTGCGTGTATCCTGATACTGTCATAACCTATAACCTAACAAATCGAACTTCGAAAATGTGTTACATCTTGTTTTGAATGTCTTGATAGTCATTTGCTAATTTGGGCGGGAGAAAAATACAACGAATCGTTCTCGAGTTATGAATGTTTTTTAAACTTCGGGAGATGTATATTTTAAATATTCCAAAGTTAGAAACATACAACATCTGACCTGAAACTGATGCAAGGCGGTAGCAAGGAGGTTCGACGTGGGTGCTTTGTTCACTCACTCAAATTGACTGCCGTGTTGGTCGGTGGCTCAAGCCCCAGTCTGAACGATCGATTTTCACTTGCTATCGTCAACCCGTGTTAGGAATCATAGGTTAAAAGGTAAGACCTCGTTAATCCTTAGCTCGCACAAGTTTTGACTTCTGAGGGTTGTTGTTCGTAGGGGTGCGACAGCTGGTTAATGGAAAAACAGATTTTAAACAGATATTTTCTTTAATTGAATTTGATGAATTATTATAGGAACCGTTAGTGAAAGTATCCGTTTATTCATCAAAGTATAATGTTCCCCACATACTTCACTTCATATTTATGTATTATAATTTACTGATGAACTATTTATTATTATATATTATTAATCGCCAAATCTCCCGAAGTAATAAGATTTGTCCTAGATTGATCTTTTCCATTTTCTGCTTTCAGATAGAAAACTTCATTCTCCTTCAGTCATTTTCGATAACCTTTTTTCCCTCTTTTGAGAATAATTGTGAAACAACATATTGCAGCATTCAACGACATAATCCACAGATAGGAAATCCACCCGATTTCAAGGGACGAGGGGAAAGTTATGAAACGGTGCCATTTCCTACTTTCAGAAAAAAAACTTCTTTCTCCTTCAGGCATTTTCGATAATCTTCTTTTCCTTCTTTTGTTTTTCTCAACACGAGTATTTGAATTCATTTGAAAGAAACAGCGCGTTTCAATTGGTTCAAGCCATCTATCAGCAATTTTCTGTTGAATTTGGGCTAACCCAGTTTGAACATTTCTAGTTCCCTAAAAAATAAAGGTGTAAATATAGCATTTAAAAACAATAGTACCTTGAGCAAATAACAAATACAAAAGTTTGGTGTCAGATAGAATGAGAGTCTACAAATTGTCTTGCGGTTCATGTCTGATGTTCAACATAGGTCAAACTGAAAGAACATTCAAAGCACGCATAAAAGAACATAGAAACAATTTCCAGAATGTAAAAATAAATTCATCGTATGCTACTCATTCAAATATGGAAGTCAATGAGTACAGAAATTCCCAGTGTATAATGAACAATCTTGATAGCCTGGAACATCGAAGAAAAGTTGGAGATTTGTCTCTGTTCTATAGATACTTCCACGGAAAGTGTTCAAGTGACTTGTCACATTTTATTCCACCAAGAGCGCAATGGATTGTGGCTGCTCATCGTTTTGAGGTTCAAGTCAATACACCTCGAACTTCACTATTTGAGAACTCTTCCATTTGGAGAACTACGTGTAATAAACTTCCTGAGAACGGTTTTCCAAATGGATTTAATCTCCAGCGATTCAAATCCAATGTGAATCGCTACTTTCGCACAGGCACCGCTCTGAGAGCGCCTCAAGGATTTTCCTGTAGTGCTTGTGTTTTGTCCTTAAAAAAATGAACTATCAAATTAAGTTGAATAGTTCCCCGTTGCTTTTGATGTTCTCACTAGATAATCATGCTTTTTCATCCTCGAATAATTGATATAGGTATAGGTAATATTTAGCTGCTATTACTAGTTAATGAAATTATTGTATCGGCTCTTGTCAGGAAGTTGAAATTAAATCAGAATTAACTATCTGATCGTATCGTAGATCATAGTTATATTTTCAGAATATAAAATCTTTTCATCTATAAGTAGTTGATCATATCCTGGTTGAGAAAGCTATTGTACAGTGAAACACGTGTCGCGGTTTTGTAAACCTTTTATACTGGAAATCGAAATGAGTTTTATCGCTTTGGAATTTTATGGAAAAAAATTCTACCACGGATTCTCTTTTTTAATCAATCCATCAATTCATAATAGTTTCGAAAATTCTAACAGATAGTCCTGCGTACCAGGTTTTTCACAAACTCCTAGCAGAAAAAATATTTAATTGAATATTCGCTAACGAGCCTAATGTATTCTTTATTAAAATTGAGTCCGTATAGATATAATTTAGCATATTTTCAACGGTTTATGGTGGTCAAGAAATTAGCAGGTGTAAATGTAAATGTGCAAAGTCATAAATATCTGTTTTCGAAAAAGTTTTACGCGGAACACTTGAACCTCTGGTGTAATTGCGTCACTTCAAAGATGACAGTCTTATACGGGGCGATAGGCAATTAATAAAATGGAGGTAACTAACGAACTGTTTTCAGAGATGTAACAAATTGACAAAACCAGGCTGTAGTAGATCGGTTAGGATTATAGTTAATTATTATGAATACCTGAGCATTCATTCGCAAATGGTCTAACACTAACTCACTTTAATCCCAGTCAAAAACCTACCTGCTGATTTTATCACTCAGGATCAGATTGTCAATTCGGTATATCTCTGAAAATTCACGCTCTTGTTCTTTGAAGTTGAAGCTAAAATTCATTCAAGTAGTTTCCCACTTGATTTTTCAGTCTTGAAAGAGTTCCGAACTGATGAAATACACCACGAAATATTGTCAACCACCTCCAAACAAATGGTATATCGTTATTGAGAAATTAAAAGTTGAACATTTTATTTAAGAAAAAACAGAAAATTTGCTGTCGCCCATTTTATTGAGAAAATCAACAAAAGTAATATCAGTGGCAACACAATTAACAGGTAAAGTGTTCAAAATGACCTCCATCTAGTTCCATACAATAATACAGTCTACTTTCGAAAGCGTTCCTTACATTATTGAAGTTTCGGGTATGATTTCCATGTCAGAATTCGTCCCCTTAGAAATAAAAATTGACGTGTTTTTTAAAATGTTCTATTACACGTCCGTTTCTGACTTACATGGGGGGTCAAGTTTTCGAACGTCCTATATAGAACTGATTGTGCTATTTAATGATCCTCATCACTTTCTGCTTGACTGATTATTTTTGTCCCGTTTTTTGCAGTGAAAACTAATAGATATTTTTTTTAGCTGTTTCCTGAAAATTCCTCTTTAGATGTAAATGTATTTTTCAAGTGATTGATCGATTATAGTATAACTTATATATCTACGTTGTCTATCAGAAGCTGTAGTTTCATCCATAGTTATATCCATAAAAAAACAACTTCAACATTGTAATCATGTACTCAAGTACGTATGAATAATATTTTTGTTTTGTTTGCTTTCTGTCTGTTTTTAATCTTTCCCCTCATTCACTACTGATTCGTTTATAAACCAATGTAATAAGTGCTAATTTTTACAATATCTATTTAATAATTCTGAATTTATGTATTTTTTAATGTATTTCATTTGTCTTGTTATTGTATTATTTTCAAATATTTGTAATAAATGTGTTTGACACTATTGTAATTACTCATGGGTCAGTATATCTTCTTCATTAACTTAGACCTAATTCCGAACTGGCCTATACCAAACTGTTCCCTGACCAGAAAATATTAGTAGTTCTTCGGAATCATAACCGACATTTTTAAGAAAAGTTATTCTGCAAACTATGCATATGCATGGCTAATATGATTCCGTTGCACTTAGCCCATTAGTTCTAAAGAAAATGCAAATGAGTTTAAAATCTCAACCGAAAATGCAAAAAAAAATCACTTGTCTGGCGAAAACAAATAGGCCGGCTAGGGGTACAGCGAAGCGCGAAAATCTAACTCTTCAGGGATAACCCAAGGATAAAGTCCGGTTGCGGCACGTCCAATATCAGGACTCAGGACTACGAGCTTCCGTGTGTACCAAGGGAGGGGATAGCGCGCTATATCGCACGAGTGGGGCGCCAAACAAAACAAAATCGCTTTTGCTGCAGTTGTAGATTGTACAGCGAGACAGTTGCATCTTGCAACTCGAATTCAACTTTTTATTTTCATTTATGTTACGTTGAATGACTTTGAAACATAAGAAGATGGACGGACTGACCAGCACAAATCAGGCCGGCGACGACACACGGTCGTCTGACGGACCCGCTCCCGCGTCAAGTTCCGGTAGTTCGAATGTTCCGGTGATTTTGGGAAACTGTGCCAGTGGTAGTTCGAGTGCAAGACAATCTCCCAAAGTGTGCGTTACCCCATCGCAGATTCTTCTGCAGAGGAACTCGCTATCTCCGTCTGTGCCAAGAAAAGTCATGAGCAAGAACAACAACAATACAAGTTAGTGTTGACAGTTTTTGAAAATTTCAGCACGTGTTCACTTTTGGTATCTTCAACAAATCATTTTTATCCAAATGTTGTTTCTCCTGAATTTTTATTCAAAGAGGAACTACCAATACTGGTGGAAACCTATGTGGAATAAAATCCGTATCTCCATAAAAGAAATAACATTTTAAAAAATTTTTGGACGGGTCAATTTTTATTTTTGAAAATCAGTTTTTTTTACATAAAATGTATCAACTGCAGTCCTTTCAACCTCCTGCATTACAGATCAATCTTTTCAGAATTTTGTAATGGGAAGGGGGGGTTCTTTGAAAGTTGTTCAAATTCTCAGTAAAAACAGAAGTCTACTTCTATTGTTATTTCTCTGATGCATATTCGAGATGGAATCATTTTAAATACTGAAAGTTTTAGTTGTAAAAATTTGTTAGAAACAGTTTTATTTCCAAAAATCAATTTATGTACCCTACAGATGGCTTCACGTAATTAAATTGGCAAAAAGGTCGCGTTTTACTGGGCTTGAAAGAAATTTAAGTTTTTTTATTCTGGTTAAAATACTCAGACAAAAATAAATCCATTTTGACACAATGACCAATATGTTCAAAATATTCTTCTTCTACTTCTTGACAACTCAGCCTATTATTAAAATTTATTTCTAACATTTACAAACATCTCAAGGGTAATTCCCGTATTCCTTACGTTATTCTATCTTCAAAGAAAAAATCTAATAGGGTGAGGTCAGGCGATTTTACCGTCCAATTCCAACACATCCCTTCCACCTATACACCTATTTCGGAATACTGTATTTAAATATCATTTTAAAAGAACTTCTAGATTGCGGAGGTGCTCCATTCTGTTGAAACTGTATACAAGTATAAGGTATATTTGGATCAACTGAATAGGAAAATTAGTTTATTTGTGAAGGAACAAGCTCTGCATGTAAAAGTTACGAAGCGATATCTCTCTTCAGGTTAACCCTAGAAAAATTTCAGTCCAATTATCCTATTTCTCGAAATACCTGCTCAGACATTTATTTTTTCTGGTCGCTGAGCATATAACTCTCGCATTTAGTGAGGTTTTTCTCGAGACCAATATCTACAGTTCTGACGATTTACATGTCCATGAAGGGTAAATGTGGATGTATCAAAAAACAATACATGGGTTAGCCATAGTTCATCTTGGTCTAACTTTCTCATCCCGCCGGCGAAACGTCAGAAAAAAGTTTGAAGACACGATGGCCATGAACTCTAAAACGAAATTTACATTTTCATTTACTTCACCTGTAGAAACAAGTCACTCGATATATTTAAAAAATCGGCAATTAAGTCTAAATATCAAAAGTCTAAATATCTACAAATTAACAAAATTTGCTTGTGCTTTATAGTCATTTTTTCATCTTTGGGATGGTTATATATAAGATGAATTTCAGTTGATTAACCCATCTCGCAAATTATTACTACTTCATTTTTAGACGATCACCACTAGATGTTCCCATTGAATTTTATTTGTTGAGACCATATTCATTTTTGGCCACATTACGTGCGGAAACGATAAAAAAATTAACATTTATGAGTTATGTTTTCTTTACTTTTCAAATGCCTTTTTTTTTAAGAGCTGAAAATAAAAAAGTCATTAGGTAAACATAAATGAGTAAGTAGGTACTTAGGAAAATTTTCTTTAGGTACTAGTAGTACAATTCAACAGTACGAAACAGGCCGTATCATTATCAACAATTTGGACGAAAATTATAATGAATTTAATTTTTTTCAAATGTTTGCAAATATGGCTCCACCTCTCAAACAAGGTATCACTTTACCCCTTGTATATTAATGATTTTCTCAAGGATAAAAATCATTCTGTCGAGAATTTCTTAATAGTATATTATTCAACGAGCGAAAAATATGTTTTTTAGTTCTGAAAATAAGGTCTGTCGAAAATTATTCACGAGTAGTTTAGGTTAGGTCCAAAGTAAGTGAGTCTATTCGCCCCTTCACCGCAACCCGCAAGGGTTTATTGTGGCTCACACCTATTCACACTCGACCAAATAATCCCAGCTTCTTAACGAAGCCGATTAGTTTGTATGATTCGCGGGTAGGACTCATAATAGGAATATTTCAAAAAAAAGATTTATTTGTGAAGGATATACCGAATCAGAAGAATAGAATCGAGAATAGCATTACGTTTCATAACAAGAAAGAATCTGAAAAAGGCATTCAAAAATATAAAGTATTTCCCATTTTTGATATCTTATTCGAATTCAAATAGTTTGAATATTGAGTGGTTGGAAAAATGAAAAATTGTTCAGCTCATTGATGCTCTAACAATTGATCCACAAAGGTAGCTTACAAATTAGTTTCCTACATTATTATTGAGTGAAAAATATTAATTTCCTGTTCACGTTTGAGAACTCATTTTGTAATAGGCAAATTCTCATGGTTTATTTGTTTTTGAAAATAATTGAAACACACCTGTAAAGCTATGGATTTGCTCATCTACGATTGGCGATATATGTGCCAGGTCAACTGTGATTGGTAGGAAGGTGTGGGTTATGGATAATTTTGCCTACTTAACCAACAAACAACGGTCACATCATTGACGCTAATTTCAATAGTCATGGAAAAATGATATTTCTCGCGATATTTCTATTATGGATATACACATCATATGTTTCCACATAGGTTTTCACAGTGCATCTCCCACATGTCAATGTAATTTTTTTCCACGTAGGTAGTGGATTACATATTTTTTGAATAAGACAACTGCAGTATCTTTGTAGGTAATAATAATAATACTTTATTTTTCGTGTTACAAATCACACGATGAAAAGTAAGAACACGTTGATCTTTAGCTCGCACAAGTTTCCATGTCTGAGTTATTTTTCCATTTTCTTCACGGCCCTAAATTTCCCAACTTTTTCCCAAGTCGAAAAAGCAAGGGGGGAGGCTCCCCCCCATCCTCCCCATGGCGACGGCTCTGAAGAACATTGATTTTTGAAAACAGCACGTGAAGGTTACTCACATTGTCTCTTACATTTTTGTACCTATTTGAGTATCAGTTTCAAAATTCTTCAAGTTATTGAGTATAAAATTGAAAATTTCAAAATATATAGGTAGGGTAACGATAAGAGGTTATATTTTCTATTTTCCCAATAGCTCAGTCAGAATTGAATCACATTGTGTATGGTATTTATATTGACAATGGCTCTCCAGAAAGTTTTTTCTCTTTGAACAAGTAATTGAGAGAATTTTGTTTTGAAGTAATTGCCTCAAAATGCAGAATCAGGAAGGAAAATAAACCCACAAATTTAGCGTAATAACTCATATCAACTTGTCTGTTGTTTCACAAGACGTTTCTACGAATTCAGCTGATTTTTTTTCTCAGGATTTACATAGATCTTGCGAAACAAGTTATTGAGATTGAGTTAAAACCTCGGTTGAAAGAAAATTGTTATATTCAGTTTTTTTTAATGTTTTCTTCTCGGCAGAAGAATTATCAAATATCGATATCACTTTCTTGAACGCTTTATTAGGAGCTGAGTAAAACATGAAACAAAAACATCTTACGGTTCGAAAAAGCAGATATGCGGTTGAACAGACGTCCCAGAGAAAAGTCAAAATTGCGATTATTTGAATCAGGCAATTTTTAAAGTGTTTCTGTGTTTTTCCAAATCGAAGGTTTTTTTTGCCTTTGCCTTTTAATTTTTTTTTCTTTTGAGTGATTATCTGGGATTCCAATAAATTTTATGAATGGATAACTTATTGGAATCGTTAATATATAACAAAAATATACCTTGAGGAAATCCAGAAATAACTTGTTCGGCTTTTGAACTAAGTTGTTACCAATGAGGGTGAATTTTAATTTTTCCCCAAAAATGTTTATTTATTTAACAATTTTCCCGTCAATCGTCAAAAAATGCCGTCCTTTCATGGATTATTTCAATCATGGGAACAGAAAAAAGTCGCGTGGGGCCAAATGTGCTGAATACGGTGGCTGAGGCATGATTACGGTGTTGTTATTGGCAAAAACATTACGAACAAGCAATGACAAGTGAGCAGGTGGATTATTGTTATGCAAACGCCACAAAACCGGACGTTTTTTACGTATTGCTTCTCGTAAGCGGCGCATAACTTCAAGATAATACTCCCTATTGGCCGTACTCCTGATAAACTACGCCACAGTAATCGAAAAAAACACTGATCAAAACCTTCACATTCGATCCAACTTGGCGTTTTTTTTTGGTCTTGGCTCTCCTGGGCCATAACCGTATACCCATGATTCGTCACCAGTTATGACCCTCTTAAGCAAATGTGGATTGCCGTTGACGTCATTCAACAATTCCTGAGCGATACTCATACGGCGGATTGTTTGTTCAAAGTTCAGCAATTTTAGAACGAACTTGGCTGCCACAGACTTCATGACTAAAATTTCGGAAAAAATTTAATGGCATGAGCCAGCCGATATGCCGACATCCTGAGCAACTTCTCTAATAGTGATTCAACGATTCTCCATAACAATTTTCTTCACTTTATAACATTTTTAACTGTTGTGGATGTGCTGGGGCGTATGCATATCACATTTTTTAAACTTTTAATTTCGAATCCAAAGTTTTCAACTTGGCCCAAATCAAGAACTTGTCTGTGAAATTACAACTCGGGATCTTTTCTGTTAAAATCAACATTATTTTGTATACATTGCTATTCTCAATGTACCCTTTTTCAGAGCGCTGAAAATTTTTCCTTTAATTTAACTTTTTTCTCTTAGATTAAACTGAGATAAAGCCCTCCTATACTGACACCTTTCCAAATAATTGAAAAAAAGCAATTTGTAATTTAATTTAATAAGTGAACCATTTACCGCAATTAATTAGAATAATCAACAATGTAATTTTCACGAAATTCTAAAACTATTCGATATAAATTGATGGATGTAGCCGTTACTACGTGGTAGGAAATCATAATGGAGAAAAGTCCTGCAGTAACTGCAGTTACAGTTTCGTCCAATAAGGACATTTTCCTTATAGGACGAAACTGCAGTAACGTTATTTAGTTACAAATAAAAGTAAAGTAATAATTAAAAGTAAAAAACATAGAAAGTTTCAATTATCTTTTCTTCATTATTCGGATATGTTTATAATTGTCGATTTTTAAAATCTGTTTTTTTTATCATATAAATTTTATTAAAACAACGATAAAAATAAAAATCTGTTTAAAATCTGTTTTTCCGTTAACCAGCTGTCGCACCCCTACGAACGACAACCTTCAGAAGTCGAAACTTGTGCGAGCTAAGGATTAACNTGTATTCTCACAATGTATGGTGCCACACTGCCAAAAAAATCATATATCAATTAATATATAACAACTGTACATTAGATATTTACGTAATAACTATGGCACCAACGTTAAAGTTGTTTTTGATGAATATGATAATGATGGAACTGAAGTAAGTATCTGAGAGAAATCGATCGTTTCTTTGAAGAATACCTACATTCATCTAAATATGAAGTTATTAATTGTATTCTCACAATGTATGGTGCCACACTGCCAAAAACTTCATTGAACTGCAATACAAACCTTCCGTATCATTGCAACAAGAACAAGAGGGTAACGAATAAAACTGACATCCTAATCTTCAAGTTCGAAATAAATAATATCTGTCTGAACACACATAAGGTGGAAAATAAATCATGTATTAGGTTTTTGGGCATGCACATTGATGTTAAACTTAAATTGAGACCATATTATATCACTAAAAAAAAGATTAGCATCAGGCTACTACGCAATTAGAGTGCTGTCAAACGAACTTGGAACTCCTTGCTAGGAAGTCATTGCTAGAAACTCCTATTTTTCCCTCACGTTAAAAGGTAAGACCTCGTTAATCCTTAGCTCGCACAAGTTTCAACTTCTGTGGGTTGTCGTTCGTAGGGGTGCGACAGCTGGTTAACGTAAAAACAGATTTTAAACAGATTTTTATAAACAGAATTTATTAAAATCTGTTTTTTTCCAACAAAAGAGGGCCATGAGGTACTCATGTAGGGCAAAGGCGAGGAACTACTGAAGACGCTGTTTGTATACCAAAACAAATTTTTACTATAACTAGTATTTTCATTTTGGAAACTGTCTGTTTGATTCATAACAAACAGTCTTCAAGCATTAATTGACTCACACTTAACAATCTTAGCATGCCACTACTAAAAACAACTCTTACAAAAAATACAGTTATGTTTGAAAGTAGGAAAATATATATTACCACCTACCGGAATATTCAAAAGTATTGAAAAATCTCAAGCACTTTAGAAAGGCAGTAAAAGAATTCCTCAAGCCAAATTCAAACTACGACCTGCAGCAATACTATAATGAAAATTTCTGATCTCAATAAAACAGTACTACTGTGTTATTAATTTGATAATTGTAAGTAAGATTTACATTTTGTGTCATTGATCTAACCCAATCTTACTGTTGCACTTGAAACTTGTGCGAGCTAAGGATTAACGAGGTCTTACCTTTTAACGTGAGGGAAAAATAGGAGTTTCTAGCAATGACTTCCTAGCAAGGAGTTCCAAGTTCGTTTGACAGCACCTTAGAATTCAACCTTGAATTCATAATTGTAACTTTTAGAATGAGGAAGAGCTATCATGATGTAAACTTTTTTTCGGTTGGATTCTGCTAGCTTGACGATGCGTCCTCTCAAGTCTTAGTAATATTAAGAGTATCACTATCTTCATTCTGGTTTGAAGGCCGTCATACTTTGGAACTGCATTCTAACGTTTCGCCTGGCTTCTTCAGAGGTTTATTCATCTTGATGATTAACCGATGACTCAGTCTTAACCAATTTATACTTGTGATATTGTGATGGCATGTGAAATTGTCCGCGGCGGTAGTGTGCCCGACTCACGATCGGAAGACCGTGGGTTCGATTCCCGCCTCGATTAGATATTTTTCTCGAGAGAATTTATCTGGTTGAAGCTGGGATGATTCTGCAACCGTGTTAGGAATCGCACGTTAAAAGGTAAGACCTCATTAGTCCTTAGCTCGCACAAGTTTCTCAACTACTGAGAGTTGTCATTCGTATGGGGGCGACAGCTGATTAACGGAAAAACAGTTTTTAAACAGATTTTAGATATTGTGATATTATGATACAAGATTAAGATTTGGATACAGACTGAATTTTTTTGTTTTGAATTTAATTTTTTGATGGAAAGACCTTCTCCGAATAACATGGACTATTATTGCCCATAAAATCACATCGACATGAAGCTTGGGGAGTTTGGAAGGCGTTGAGTAATAAGTGGCAGATGTTTTCTGAACCATGCTTTACTAATCAATATATTAAAGTTCATTATTTGTGTTTGATTTTTCATTCTTCTATGAGTCCGGAGCTTCACAGAAACAATTTTGAATCATAATTTTCTTTGGACTTTTTTTGCTTGTCCGAGAAAAAAACGTTATTTCAATAATATTTCGCATTTGAACACAGGTTTGAAATGCATCCTGCATCTCACACTATTTAAACTAATTGGATATTTTACCTATATAAAATAATCAGTCTCTCCAAACTTCCCATTACTTCTCGAACATCCATAATTTCAATTAAAAACCGATATCTAATGGCATTATGCATAAGTATATTTCTGGTTTCATATGAGGGTAATTTAATATATCGTTTATCGCATAAGTGCAGTTTTTTATCTCGACAAAAACAGGGCAATCTCAAATCCGCTGTCTACTGGAAAGAAGTCTTTAACCTACTCGACTGAATAAAAAATATCAGTCGAATCAAGGAAGTATTTTCCTCCGAAGTTCTCAGCTCCGATTCGAATGTTTTTTCTACTTTATTTTAAATCAGAAACCTTTTGAAACGGGGACAGAATTATTTATATCGTTCAATCAATATATACTCGTNTTGTGTCATTGATCTAACCCAATCTTACTGTTGCACTGAACTCTTTGTTTCCCTTTCTTTCACCTTCATTTTATTAAAAATTATATTACAAATTTATTGAAATATATAAATTTTACCTTATATTTTGAATTATATACTTACATTTTACCTATACATATTTACATTTAATTTTTATATATATGCCACTATGGATTGCACTACAAGTTATTGCACTCATCGCTTTGTCAATAAGGACTAATTCTTGGACAATAAAGCACAGTTTTGATTGATTGATTGATATTTTCAGAGATATACCAAATTGTAGGTAGGACAGGAATTAAAGTGAATTATTGTTGAACCATTTGCATTATATTTACAATTACTAATCCCTGCCAAACACTTTTCTGCTGGTTTCATCATACAGGGTTGAATTGTCAATTTGGTATTTCCCTGAAAACACTATACAACTCAGCCCAATGCTGCAAAATAACATACTGAAAGAGTTCACTTGCAAGTTAAAAAAAAAGAAAAATATTGTTCCAATACCTTCTGACGAATGAGGTTGGCAAAAAGATAATTTGTGCCCTGGAAAAGAATTTAATTCGAAACGCTGGCAAAAAAATTGTTTTTTTGGGATAAATTGATATTGTTACTAAATACACCCGGCAGAATCATCTACTAAAACTAAATAGATGGGTCGAAAACCAAATATGAAGCGGGAGCTGGAATCAACTGCGCTGGGATGAATTTACATTACACCTACCCGCTCGGTTAATACACATCAATCCTCGAGGATGAAGAGTACTCAGTCTTGTAATGCGCAAGAAATATTAATTTGAATGAAAATGAATGAAAAAAGTCAGCCTGCAATTGGGAAACTGATGACGCAAAAAGTGACATCGATACTGATATGGGAATGCCACGAAGAACTGAGGAAACTGGCGAGCAGGAATGAATTGACGCTATACTGGGTACCAAGATACTCAGAAATCACAGGCATCAAAAAAGCTGAGGAGTGTGCTAGACATGGATCATCTTCTCTAATCATCAACTCTAAACTATAATCAGAAAAACACGGAGCTTCCGGGAAAGAGGTGAAGAACTTCATCAGAAAATTCCCGAAGGGATCGAGGATACAGAGGACACCTGAACAAAAAAAAGGGATGTTTAACGGACATTTTTATGCGAACTTGCACTTGCTCACAGGCAAGAAAAGGTGTTAGAGGAAAAACTGATACTTTATTATTTTTTTGTCATTGTATTTTGTGGAGGAGGTCAACCCGTTCACTTTCTTCATATGGAGTGAAAAACATCATTGAAAATTTCAAATTAGATCCTATTCAGTAAATTATGTATTTCTAATTGGTTGTTTGGCGAATTGTTGATTTTTAAGGTGGTTATGGTTAAAAATCGTATAAACGTACGTTTATACGGTTTTTAATTTGCATGCTGTTTTGCATATTTGATCAGAATTTTGTAAGTCGCTTGTTATGGAAATACCGCAGTAACGGTAAACCATTTGATACGCTACTTTGTGTATTTACTTGAAAGTAAGGGTGAAATTATAGACATGGCCACTCAAATTCAGGAAACCCTATATGCATATGGTATATGATATTTTACATTAGTAATTCTTTGTTTGGCTTCATGCTTCGTGCATTGTTGTACACATTTCTTGGGATATTTTGTTCTAAATTTGCTTAGTTCATAAAAATTTGAAATAGTTTTATGTCCTAATCGGCAGACTTCTAAAAAGATATCTTCAACAATAGTAGTGTTAACTCAATATTAATTCAGGACTAAAATCTAAACGCAGACTTTGATAGGCTTGAAAAAATAACGGGTGAGTGAAATTACCTCTTTTAAATTGATCCCAGTTAATGGTGTATTAGTATAGTTTGGTGTTTTTTCTGCATTTTTTTAGCTAATATACATGGCGGACAAACGACAACTGAAACCTGTTTCCAGGAAATTGTATTTGTGGCTCTGCCAGAATTACTCGCGGAGTGGGGTGACAATCAATTCGAAATATAAAAAAGCATTTTCTTTAGACTAGTCTTCAAACTTTATAATTAGTTTTTGAACTTGGCATTCGTTCGTTTTCTTGCTACTTGATTGAATTTTCAAACGGATGACCATCCACTTCCATGAAATAAATACATTTTATTCAGTAAATCAACTTTTTACCCTTGACTCATCTGCGACCAGTAAATCTGTCACGACGATATCTGATATCATATTGTCTTGCCTAGCAAAACTTATTGTTTTTGAAAGCAATGACGTTTCGACTTTTGACCAGTTCTCACTCAAAAATGATAATTAGAAATCAAAGGTCCACAAATCTGATGACCATGGAGGCCATTGCCTGCTTCGTCTCCTCATACCGTGGAAAATGTTTCTCTAAATATTGCCGAATAGTCACGGCATTATGCGGAGGAGAATCATCGTATTGAAACATCAGATGACCTTCATTCAGAAAGGTTTCTGCATTTTTATAAAATATCGACTCAGTTGATGATATAACGGCCCTGCGTATTGTCTTTTTTTGGCCACCCTATATTTTCATGTGTACCTACTTTTTCCAGTGATCCTCAATGAATGATGATTTTTTGCTTTTCGAAGAAATCAGTTACTATATTATAATTTTGTTCCTATGCATTTCATTGATGCTTTATTTCGTACAGTATACAATACGTAACGACTTGAACTTGACGCCCTGTAACTCATTCAGTTATTATTTATTTGCTTCAATGCAGTTAAAAGTGGTGGTAGTGGGCCTAAACACATTTAAAAAAGTAGAAGAAGAAAAAGGCAAACACACTGTAATAGTCAGGCTACGTCAAAACTTTTTTTGACCTACTTTGTTTTAGACCTACTTATACCTGAATATAAGTAGGTCTAAATAAGGTGTTGGCTTTTACACTCAGGTTTTACGGGGATAGTAGAACCTCCGGTGGTCTTTGCCACCCCAAATGAAATGCCGAATTTACGCCTATGACTCTACGATCGGCTCTCTTTTTTTTTTCAAACACAGAACGGCATCATTGTGTACAGTAGTTTCTCGACTGGGGTTCCCAAACGAACAAAGACAATCTTTTTCATCAAAGACAAACGTCATAATTGAAGTTATGAGAAAACGATATCCAGTCATATCAATTTTAGCTTGAATGCATCCGGTTCCGGTATTTAGTTTTGCATTTATTATTTTCACTAGTGCTGTACTCATAACATACAAAAGATACCTGTTCGTAGGTAGTATACAGGCTGATCCAAGTTGAGTTCGCACGTTTTGTAGCTTCGCTATTAATAGAAAAACTAAGTCATTTGAATTGGCAAACCAGTAGCCTTTTTACTCTCGTTAAGATGTAAGAAATGAAAAAACTATGTGTAACACATTTTTTACGTTTCGAGTGATATAGTCTGGCTCTGGCAGATCTAAATGTTTTTCCGATGCTTCAGAAATTCAGAAGCCTCGTTGAATCAGTTCAGCGAACGGGTTGTGACGTTACCAGATATCCGAAATGCAGGGCTAGGCTAGAAATCGCTATTAGATTGAGACGTTTCTGTGTGAGCAGTGTAGAAGTTCAATTACTTTTTGGTTGTTTGTATTCATCGGCCTACATTGTGGAAGTAGATATAGTGGATGAAAAAGTCACGAAAAAGTATTGAAAATAGATGGGAGTACTTATTCAAACCCAAATGTACCAAAAAAATTGTTTGCAACTGATACTGAAAATGGAAAAGCTATAAAAGCCTCGCAAATAGTAAGCAAAGACAAACATTCGTTAAAAGATATAAACACATCAATCACATTTATTTTGAAGTAATAATAAAATAAATGCATGTATACCTAATAATGAATAGGGTGGATAAAACTTTATTCATCACCTAAACATACACCCAGATATGTCGCTTGATTATATCTCATTTCTGCAAAAAAATTAAATTAAATTTAAAGGCTTTCACTCATTAAATTTGATTAAAAAACTTGGTTCTTATTCTTATTTGAGTATTTCACAACCATGGATCAGCCCACTTGTGGTAAATTACTTGTGTCTCTGGGTATGTTTCAGTATTAGGTGCGGAATAATTGGATAAAAAATTTTTGGTCTTCATTCATCAAGGCTGCTTGAATGGTGGTATATACAGTACAAAACTTCAATTCTTAACAATTTCTTGGTGGAACTTGACATCTTAAGTCAGCATAATTTATATTTCCAGCGCCTTCTCACAATTGTGAAGGGACGTATCAGCTTCTGGTGGTGGTTCTTTGAGGAATAGGAATGCTTGGCTTTATTCAATGCCTTTCCTTGACTCCCTTCTATAGATTTAACGGAAACTCTAATTAATATTTTGCAAGTACAGTGTCAGGAAACTTAAACTGACCAGAACATTTTTTGGCACATTTTGGTATTCAACTCAAAATTGCTATGAATTGTGTAAGGTTTAGGATTGGTTGTTAAGTTCAGGTTTTTAACACTAACAAATCATTCATCTTACTCAAAAATCTTTGTTAGCTCAATCATAAACTGCTATTTATTGCAAAAGCCTCGGCTTGATATTTGAAAATTCAAGCCAGTTGATACTGTATAATGTGGACATTGAAATTAACAAATATAGGAAATTTCGGCACAGGAATGAGTATTTTGTAAAAAGTCGATGTTGTTTTGCAAGTGAAGAAAATAGTAACTTACAGCCAACATTAACATAACCTAACCTTACTTAACGTAACCTATATTGGTTATGTTCTTCTAGGTGTAATGTGCGTGGAGTCTGGTTCATGTTAGACGTTTCTCCGTTGACTTATAATGGGAATTCAGAAGTTTCATAAGTTTTTTGTTCTGCGCATGCGCCTCACGGGAGGGGTGTCATAGTGCTCAGCTCGTGGAGTAGAGTCCATGTCGGATGATGTCTTAAGACTCTTCCGCTAAAGTGAAGCCTGTCCTGTTCATTAAAAACTTTAAGTTTTTTGTTTATGTACTGATTGTAAAGAAGTTTAAAAAAATTAACATTGTAAATTTGTTGATGAACATAATTTTTCCTTCAATGATAATTTCAACGCAACTCCTGTACTAATAATTCGACCGAAATTAATTCGATTCAGTTGAAACACTAATTCTTTCCCACCAATTTATATTTTCTCGAATGATTCTCGTACTCTGTCAACGTAATTGTTTAAAGCTACGTAACTGTAGGTATTTGTCAAAAAAACCACAGGTAAGATCAAGTTAACAGTAGCAAAAAGCTCACTGCTCAGGCATGGCGGCGATATTGATGTACAGTCGCTGAAGAAATCGTGATGATGGTCAGTTCCGTAAATCTCACGGCTTTCTATCGATTTTATTTCAGTCGGCTGCGAAAAATATAGGTTTATATTTTTTGCAATCTTCCAGCAGTAAAAGCTCGAAGAAGGCGATAATCAGGACCGAATTAAGGCACCTGCCGTGATTGTTTTTACGGTGTTCAAAGAAAACGCGAAATAATTGAAACTTGATCGAACGATCTTAGACTCGAAGAAGTCAAGTTATATCAAAATTGTCAACAATTTCCCCCTTTTTTTTCTGTTGTGAAAATGTGCTGAGGCATTTCTTGTCTGAGAAGGTTATCTGGCAAACGAAGCACTTTCGAAAAACTTATGAAAGTAAAGAATATAAAATTTGTTTACTAATTTTTATTATAATTAGGTACAAGCAGGAGCTCATGGTCCATAAACGGAACATACCTATTTACTCAGCCTATATTCATTTCTTTTGTTATTTATGAGAGCATTATTTTGTGAATATTCAATATATTACTGAATAAATATTGCCTAGTTCAGGTCCCGGCGTACTTATATAGGTTAGTTTAGGTTATGTTCAGCAACTGCTTTAATTTAACTGTTAAATATTCTCAAAATGATATTAATTTAATATTAGTACTAGTAATTAAAGGCTAGGTTAGGGGTTAGGTTAAGTTGGATCACATTTCAATTGTACTATTGAAGATTCTTATTTATATGCACCGGGACCTAAACTAGTCCATCCCCGATATTTTTAAACTGAATAAGGAAATTTTAAAAAGAGACTAGTTTTTGGTAAAGAAGTTTTTTGGATTTTCACCATCTTTATACAAAGATATATAGATTATGCAAATGAGTTTCTTTCAGATACAAACTGAAAGAAAAAACCCTTTCTAATCAACCACTTTCACATACACATTGAAACACACGGAAGAAAACGTACTTTCGTAACAAGTACTTTCATATGAGATTTTCACTTTTTTCCATTCGATGAAAAAAAAATTCACAGAAAAAATTCAACCTTTATGTGAATTGATGGATGTAGCCGTGGTAGGAAATCATAATGAAGAAAACAGAAATGAAACTTTCTATGTTTTTTACCACTTTTATTTGTAACTAACGTTACTGCAGTTTATTGTATAAGTTTGAAAATGTACGTATAAGACGAAACTGCAGTAACGTTAGTTACAAATAAAAGTGGTAAAAAACATAGAAAGTTTAATTTCTCTTTTCTTCATTAACCTTTGTGTTCTTTGCCAAAAACAGGTTCATGGCCTTCTCTAGGCCATGAGATGGGCTATTACGAAAACGAGGGGAGTCCAAAATTTCTAGCGAACACACCAAATTTGGACACTTCCAGCCGTACACACCTAAGTCATTAATGGACTGAACTCATATTATTGTAATTCTTCTGGGATTTTTTTCTTTTTTCTCCTTCTCTTTCATTTCTCCTACAGTCACAAATCAGCTTGTTCTAATAGTCTACTATTACAATGATGGTGTGCAAGGAATTGTAGAAAAAGCAACCAAAGGCCAATGTAATGAAGAAAAGCATGTATATGTATAGAGAGATAGGTATATGCAGATTGTCATAGTACGTCTGCAGAAGTTCGACTTTTTAAGTCTGTTGTCAATCTCATATTTTTGTAATTCATATTCAAAAAGTGTCTGTTAAAAAGAATACATTGACACAATACACATTTCAGGCTAGTTATTCTTCGTCAAAGAAGTTGTATGCAGTTATTTGGTTGTCGTGTAGATAGACAAAACTAATGAGGTTACATTATTCTATTCTTCTTCTACATGTTCTACTGCGTTCACTGGAGTAATTGCTATAGGTACTGTTTTTATAGTTTCTCTTTGCTAATATTTCGCACCCACTGAAAAAACGGGTAATCCCTACATTTCGAACCACTCTTGTATGTTACCCATATCTTTTCGATTGTCTCCCGTATCCCGCCATGTTTTCCAGACAGAGCAATATTTCTATTGAAAATATTTCTCTGAAGGCAAGAGAAATAAAAATGGCTTAGTGTGTACGACTTGAATAAAAGCCCGGCTATACGATAAAACTTTTGTGTGCGATTGTACTTTGTGAAACTCCATTCCGCTATGAAATTGTCTGAACCGGCGATGAAAAACTGTCTCGGGAACTTTTTACCGATGGTTTTTTTCCTTGAGACCGACAAACTCGTTGCCGACTAGTTTTTACCCTGAAAATTTTTCGAGCTCCACAAAAACTCTAAATTATCGATTTGATAGCGCTACCGAAATTGAAGTGGGCATTCCGTCGTGAAAAAAAAAGGACGCACAAAAAGTTGTTCGATGTATAAAGAGATGTGTCTAGTGTACTGAAAAACTCATCCCATTTGCTGTGCCTCGATGATACCGTACGTTTCGGAGACGAGGGCCAGTTTTTATTGAAGAAGATAGATTTTATTCTGGTGCATCGTTCTTGGACTTTTGAAGCATAACGAATTTAATGAATTAACCTACAGGGGGCAGTGGAAAAGGATTATTTTAATCTTTTGGTTTCCTTTTGTTTCAACAAACGCCCGTTTGGTTTCATAGACTAGAGAAGTCTAGTGACCACAGATAAAGACCACAGAATAAGTAAGAAAAACTTGAAATTTTTGAGACCGGTACATGACAACAGGCTTTTAGGTGCCTTCGAAATTTAAGAAATCAAAAAATGTGGAATGCAATCAATGATCAGCGTAAAAGTTTCCATTCCAATCATCCCGGTATTATTTACCGGTAGTAAACAGATAAATATCAGGTATCATAACAGTTAAGTAGTCGTTTACATATACAATAGGAATCGGAACAGTAGCAGTAGTAGAAAGAAAATTTATTTTAAACATCAGTTACAGTTAACATAAAATTCTATTACCCTCAGTGTGAGGTTGAATGCACCTAAACACTCAGGGTATTCAATAATATGTTATTAAGTATCCTATATCTATATCTATAGTACAGTTCCATAATAGCAGGCATTAAATTCTCAAAAATATGATTGCATTGAAACGAAAACATTATAGTCAAGGTTGTGATTCTATATATTTTATCATCATTCGACTTCATCTGTTCAGTATAGTTTCCGTACGCCACTGCAAAAGATAGATTAAGGCAAAATCGTTAGTTATTCCTAAGAATTTAGTGCCTACTATTTTGGAATTATAGATAACAACTCTGACTTCAGTTGTAAAAGGGGAAGGGGGCTACGAAATGTCAAAGATTTTGGCCGATATGTTTGTGATGTCATTGGAAGAAAATAGCGCTAAACTTGAACTGGTACGGTATTCATAAAATCAATTTATTTCCTATCTGATACACTTATAATCCTGCGGATATTTGAAAAACATCCGCAGGATTATACATCTAACTACGTTAGAGGAATTCATTTCGATTGAATAGTAGGAATGATGAAGAGTTTGCTGAACATCGTTTGAAGAAAATGAATGTTCTGATTGAGAGGATATACATCTCGGAGTGTTACTTTTATTAAATGCTGGTAGGTTTATGGATGAATTACTGACTAATCTTGATTGTTTTTTTTGTTTTCTGAATGAAGTGTGAATTTTTTTGTGTACAGCNAAAATTAAACAGGTACAGCCAACTGAAACATTGGTGGATATAAAGTTCTCTCGTATACAGACATTTGGTAGAGTACAATTTAGGTTTATTGAATGATATTTTGAAGATTGTATTTTGAGATATTTGGAGGATATGGAGGAAATTGTTGAAAGTACCACCCCTGGCTGCAATACAATATCTCATCACAGATTCTGCTGGTAACTGGTATATGGTGATCAAATTTTTGTGCTTTAGGCAATTCCTCAATTCATAAAATTTTTTAGTCAAAAGTCTGAACCGTTTCACAAAACATATTTTATGTGGTCATCCCATCTCATATGCCGACCCATAATAACTCCCAGGTACTTAATCATTTAAATTATTTCTATTACAGCACATTGCAGTGTGTTGTATTAGTACAATCTCTGTCATGGATGTGGATTATGTTATTCCCGGTTGATCGTTCTGCAATAGTGTGAATGTAATTAATTTAGTATTTTTCACATTTAGACTCAGAAGCCATATCTGGATATCTCTGAGACCCTATTTTGATTTCTCAAATACCTCCTTTCAACTACTACCTGTAAATATGAGTGCCATATCGTCCGCATATGATATGAGATGGTCCCCAAAATTGCTGAAGAAACAGATACTATTGATGTAAACAAAAATAATATGGGACTGTTCCCTGCGGTACTGCTGTTTTAACTGTTATTGCCTCACTCAGGTTATTATTAACTTTGACCTTTTGTGTCCTATGTGATAGATAGTGAATACCAATGACCTAATAACTGATACTAGAAATTTATTTAATGACGCTTGTACAGATGTTTATAAAAACTCAAACAAGCTGTAAGAATTGGTTTATGACATCTCCTGATGATGCTAATTCGTTAGCAAAGCCCGCGCCGAGATATTTTTACTCTGGTGTGGGGAAGGTGTTTTCAACGGATTTAATTCTGCCGATGAACCCAAATTGTTGTTTTCATAGTTCAAAATCGAAAGTTTTAGGTTTTTGCTCTTTTTCAAAATCGTATTTGTTTCTGTGAAAATATCAAACCTTTTTTTTCGGCTCTGTTACTCTTTACAAAGAGCTGAACTGTCGATTTCACGGGGCATTCAAGGGCGACATATCTTAAAACATACTAGATATATTTATAAAAAAAATATGGTGCCAGCAAGCTGATCAGATGGTTTCCTTTAACGGAACTGTATTTTTCAAACAAAGCCCATGTAATTAACGAAATGAACTCCGAGATACAAAACATGGCAGGCGCTGTGCACCCCATGTGCTTCACTGTCCCCTACCAATACGTTAGCGTCGTTACTCAACAGTCCACGTCGATTTCTCTCTGGGTCAATCTTTGTGCCGACCAAAAAAATTAATCCTTCACCCTCTCCTCTCTACAGTAAACGGACAAACTGAATACATGTATTACTCTCATCATAAAATGGCACAAAAAAAGCGCAAGGGGTCGAAATCTATGATGGCCCCTAAAGTTAACAATAGTTCCGTTAACGGGCGGGTTTTGCATTGTGCCAATTTGGTCCTAGTACCGGTCGTTCTAGGATTGGGTGAGCTTTTCGATGGGGTGGGGCCTGCCTCCTCAGGGGTGCCTATTAAACAAGGGTGGTAGAACGTAAGGGTTCTTAGGTATGGGGCGTTTTTTGCCACGCCGTAAAAACTCACCCCTTTTTAACTTGGTGGAGGTCAGTGTGGATGAATGAGTAGATGTACGTCTTGGATATGGGAATATATGTTTTTTACCTAGAGGTTCCTACGTGACGGTACTTTTTATAGTAGATCATTGAACGTGAGAATATTTTTTTCATTTAGGAGATGTTTCAGAACAGACGATTGTCTTACGATGAAAAAATGAATGTATTTGAATAAAAGACGCTTGTAAAGCTGTCGTTGATTATAGGGAGAGTACATTTAGGTGATATGATAATGTAAAACCCGGTACCTTCACAGTTTTTTCTTGATTTCAATGGAAGTGAATGAGAAACTGATCATGGGAAATATTTTTTGAATGATTATTATTGCACGAGTATTTTTTGAAGATAAACCACTAGCAATGCTTTTTCCGTTTCATCATTATAACCAGACCCACTTTTTTATTGATGATTTACAGCCGGAGCTTGGTTTTTATGGTTGAAATTCAGATTCAATCGTCGATGCACCGAAAAAAATTAATAATGTCAGCGTATAAAAACTGCCAAATTAAGTATGGTTAAACGGGAGGGCCGGACTGGCCAAATGGGTGCCCATAAACAGGGTTTTTCAGTTCAGTTTTTTCAAAGGGTAGAGATGTTCTGAGGATTTGAGAAATAATTTCAGTTATTCTTGAAATGTCTTTTTCTAAACCTTTGTTTTTTTGTTTCCTGCATGATGCATATTGGAACTTTGGTCACTTTTTAAAAATTTATGAAAGTGAATAGTGTAAGAACGTCATGTGTCAGAATTATGCACACCAAAACCTCTCTAATATTTCTTCAATGATGCTATTAATCTTTTTTCATCAAAAAATATCTTTTTTTATATGAGAAACAACATTACAAGTCATTCCATATTTATGAACCATCTTCAGGATGGGAAGAGTTGCGAGGAGTTCATATTAACAGTTCTACTAATTTACTCATATCAATTGTCCTTTTTTATAGTTATGTAGATACATGAATGATTATCAATTTTGTAATACTTTTTTTTCTACGATATATACTCAATAAAAGTCATTCAGATTTTCAGATTCGTTTTCTGTANCGAGGTCTTACCTTTCAACGTGCGATTTCTAGCACAGATAATTACATTCCAATTTCTATTGATTTTCTCGTGGAGACCCACATATGAACTCAGCCACTACTGCGATCTGAATTTTCAAAAAATAAAAACAAAATGGACTAATTCGATCCTGTGGTATTCATGATTTTTGTTTCCTTTTCGCTTTTTATTGGATGTAACACCAGTCAAAACGGGAATAAATGTTCCGACAACATTAATGATATTTTGGCTCCGTTTACAAAAAGAAGAGAAACTGAATTCTCGTCGCTTTTACCTATTACATAAGTTTCAGTATTGACCTTTTGCACAAGTTTCAGTGAGTTGGGCGAGACAACTGGTTGTGAATGAACGAGCATATATACCGCTTCAGGTTCCGTTTTTTTTTGTGAATACAAAAGGATTATAATTGGAAGTCTGCAGATCATTGTTTATTGATTATTAAATCGAATCGAACGAGACGACAAAACCGTTTATCATTTTTAGGTGTACATCAAATTTGAATAGGAATGTGATTGTGAGTGGATGTGACATATATAAAAACGAGTTTAATTAACACATGCTCAGATGAGCAGTTATCGTTTGATGAAGGTGTTAAAAATTTATACGGGCTTTTCCGGGAAACGACAGTTTCCATAATAGAATTACTAAAAAACACAATATTTTTCTGCTTTCAAGAAATTTAATTGATATCAAGAAATCAAAATATAATTGAATTACTCTCAAGTCACGTGACACAAATACCAGTCAAAGTGGTAGACGTCACTTGTTTACAAACATAGCTGTCAGTGGTTACGTTGTTTGCTCAACATTAGTTTGTAGTGATTTTCGTGCAATTTTTTCATACTTGCTACTCCTTTGAGAAATGATTCTAAAAAGTTTTCCAATGATCAAAAGTGGGGTTTTTAAGGCAAATATTTTGAATGTGCCGTGTTAGGAATCACACGTTAAAAGGTAAGACCTCGTTAGTCCTTAGCTCGCACAAGTTTCTCAACTTCTGAGAGTTGTCGTTCGTAAGGGGGCGACAGCTAATTAACGGAAAAACAGATTTTTTTTAACGGTGGCTGATTTCTTCACGAAAAATAATAACTACTAAAACGAGATGTAATTGATAATGAACATTTTTGATGTCATTTTGAATAGGTTGGACTGCTATAGGTATGACTGCATTGTTTTGAAAAACTTTCTTTTGTTTCTACAATAGTATGTAGCGGAAAGCTGAAGAGTTCGATTTTGTTTTCAAGTTCAAAAAAAGCCCTTGTAGGGACAATTGAAAAATCTATGACAATCCAGGTAGATCAAGTTTAAATCAGTGTGATAGTTTTTTCAATTCTTCAGTTTGGGAATAGAAGTAGGTACCTATTTCAATTTTTTGTGGATTTTAAAAATTACAAGACAAGCGAATCAGTTATTCATCTGTCTTTTTGAGCTATTCAATAATTTTTTTACATTCAATTCACATTTTTGTTTCTGTTACTATTTTTTTCATTGTTCTCAACCAACTAGCAACTTCAAAACATTTATTGCTATTGATTTTGTTTTAATATAAACACACACACTTTCTACGTAACATCTAAAATTACATTCCATAATGATTTTCGGACTTACTCATCGACTTGTTAGAATGAGATAGTACTTAAAGATAAACAGCACTGTACAATACGAAATAAGCGTTTACTAGTCCTACTAGATTTCCGTGAGGCCTTTCATAGAATTGACCATCGAATATTAATATCTGTTTTGAAATATTCAAGACTTGCACACAATGCGTGAATTTAGAATTATTTGCTGAATCATGTGCAAGCTGTCATGAAAACTGTAAAATACTGCTTTGTAATGCCTTAGTGCTATCACATCTCTGAAAAAGATATTCAATATCGCCGATATTGAAATGAGACAGTTTATTTATTTTACCCAATAGATTCAAATTTGCGTGGTGGTCACGCATCTATCATTGTTTGAGTTACTTTGTTTGATGGACAAAGTTGAGTATCTAAAAGTCTAAAAATTAAGTATTATATTGTATAGCGGCAACACTGTACACTGGACGCCACGCGTCGCCACGCCGATATATCAGAGTAAAATTGGTATTTGTATTTCAAACGAATGTTTAAAATACAAATATCTTCCGTATAATTCAGTGTTCATATAGAAGTATTTGTTTCGAAAGAATTTTTTTATTTCGTGTAATTCAATGTTTATATGAAAGTAGCTGTTTCAGGAGGACTTTCTTTAAGTTTGTGTCTGAAAGTTACTTCTTTGCATGATCTACACATCCATGTATAGAGTTACTTATTTTCAAATTGATTACTTCCTTTCTTTCTTTGGAAGATTGCCTCATCTTTTTTTTGTATCAAGATGGAGTAGTAGAAAGCCAAAAACACTCTCACTCACTCCTAAAAATATAACCCCTTCAATTCAAATAAGATTCCTCTTGGCTGGGATTAAATCAAATAGGTGAATAAATGTCATTACGATGGCATCGATGACGTAAGTAGATCAAGCTTATTCCGTGACAATAAAAATCGTATTTCATGAATGAATTGTGTGTATTTTCTATAATGTTATCCAATTTGGTACTGAAGAGCCTAAGGGCAAGTGTCTTACGGCGAAACATCGATGTATACCAGTGTGAGGATGACAGTGTTCCATGTGAGTGCAATTTGTTACCATTCATTTAAAGTAGAACTCATGTGAATGATATCCATTTTTTTTCCTTAGAAAAAGGCATTTCAATCAAAAAGTTAAATAGTGTTAACCTGTTAACAGAATATTAATTATGTAGTAAGAGATATTCATCATGACGGTATTTTCCTCAATATGCTAATAAGAACCGAGATCACCGGAACAAGTTCAAATCTACAATGAAGATTTGAATGAAAGAGGCCCATCCCTTTCGGCGACCCGGCCATAGGTAAAAATTCGTCTTCGCTGCCGCAAAAGCGCCTCTACCTGTGCACTTTTTGTGACCTTTCGCATAATTAAAAATCGTGATTTTTTTCACGGATGATAAAAAAGTCCGATCTCGCCGCTGTGAGAAAAGGGTTAAAGTCTTTACGGAAGGTCCGAAAAAAAACAAAGCGTCTTCTGGTCTTACGATGTACCTGGATGTTTTTTTCGTGGGCGCTTTGTATTAGATTATTCAAATGGGCATGTTGACATACCGTGTCCTTGCATATTAAACAGATTGACATGAACATTTTTTTCCGCAGTTCACACGCAAATGAGTGGTTAGGGGATTATCGGATTTTTTTGCCTGACGTTAAGATTTTGGAAAAAATACCGGGAGAATAAATGACGGCCGGCTGTGTCTGTTGAGATAACTTTCTCACCAAAAGGGTTGAACACTGTGTTCTTGGTCTTCCTCAGGGTTCTGCGGACCTTAATTACACGATGTTTATTTTTAAGCCTAATGAAAAAACGTAAAGTTATGGGATATGGAAAAATATTTGAAGGTTTTTTGTAAACAGTAATAAAATTCTCAAAATATAACGAACTAGCTTTAGGGGAGTATACAAAAAAAACAGTAACTTAAATGCATACTCTACATCAATTATTCATTTTGTTGATGAATATATTACAAATTGTCTAACCTAAAAATAACTACAAGAGTAACTTATGGAGTTAACCCTGGTACATATACATATATAGAAATTTTGATAAGTATATCACAAGGGAATATTACTGGAGTTCAACACCAAATCGTTATTTTCAACACCTCGACACGTGTTTTGATAACCAAGTGATCAAGGGGAAAATTAAACAGTTTAATCTTCCTCTTGAAGATAATCACTTGGTAATCGAAACACGTGTCGAGGTGTTAAAATAACGGTTTGGTGTTGGGGAAAAACTCCAGTAATATTCATTACTACACCAAAGGTTCCAAACAGTGCATCACAAATATCACAACTAACAGTTTTTTTATGTAAAAGCTAATAGAACGTTTATGAGAAAAACAAGTTGACGGGCCATATTTGCATGGTGTTCTTTTATACTTAACAGACATTCCATAGTTTACCGCAATTCCTTATCAAGGAAATGTAGGCCACAATGAAAATAATGAATTTAGAGAAATTTAATTAATTGAACCCGAGTTCAGGCATATCATACTTAATGTGGAATAATAACGATTGAAAAATCGAAGAATGAATTAGGCCACCATCGTCCTAGATGTTTATAACGTCAATTCGAAAACCCAATATCACATACTATTTTAATTTCAAGATGTGAAAATTGAATTTTAGGTTCTTATTCTTGTGGTTGGAAAAAATGAAATTCGACAATCTTCTGTATCACCAGTTGTGAATGTATAAACCATTGCAAACATATTCATATATCTAGTTCTAACTCATAGTTGTTAATTTAAATATTATTTTCATTAATGCGAAAATCCTATGTTGACTAAGATTTATTAAGAAGTAAAATATTTCTACATTCACTTTCAATTTTGTGATCTAATCTTTGGAATCAGTTACGGTATAGGTACTTGAGAAAGAATATGTTGTCTGAGAATTCAAATCGAGTTAACATTTCCACAGAGGTTCGTTAGTCGGAATACACGTTTTATTGCACTAGTGCGAATACTTTGAGGTTTCTTGTTGAATTTTTTTTAATATTTTTGGATTTTGCCTCATTATATCGTTTTGAAATATATTCATTTATTAACGATGCTCATAAAATCATACACTCCGAAAGCTTGATGTTTGACCTATATAAGTTTACCCACAGAAATAAGTTTTCTCGTCAATGTTGACAGTATTTACTGGCACGAGAAGAGATCTGAATGTTTTGAAAGTTGTCATACTTCAATCCGAATCGATTTGGAAAGGTCAGAATACTCATGAAGGTCCAATAAAAATGAGTTGACCTATGTCAGTGAGTTTTGTCGAAAGTACATTGTTTGCGAAATGATTCATTCCACAATTAACTTCCAGTGTTTACTGAATACCTATGAACTTGAAACGCGCAATGAGTATTTCATTTGAACATGGTGCCACTCTGTAACTAATGTACTCATTACGACTATCAGTTGCACTTAATTGACGAGCTGGTTTTTTAAAATAAAAACTAGTACTTACCTTGACAACGCAATTTCAGAAAATATATTGTCAAAACATTTTTTCTATAACGATAACATTGATTTGCAATTTAGAAATCAGTAGCAAATTTCCACTTATGTACGTAATATTCAACAATTTAATTCAATAATTATTGTGAGAATGAATTTATAAGGAGTGTTTTGATCGGCATTAAGTGAACATAATTTGAGTTTCTGGGTATTTATTCAGGATGTTTTTCATTTTCACTTCGACTAGGACACATATAACAACTTTACAATATAGTTACTAGTAAACTAGTAACTATATTTTTTTCTACCATAGTTTCTCATCAGCTAGTTTTAACTAATAATAATATCTTTTTATGGAAATGTTTTTAGTAAAAGCTATCCTTAAAAGACAGACATATGCCATCGCGTACTTTCCTGTAGACCTATAAAAGAAGAACGATATGTAATGATTTGTTTTCTTTAATTTCGAAGGGATCAGGCAGCGTTTTCGTTTCAAATCAAATCAAATCACTTTATCCATCCTGTAGAACTTACAAAGTTATAGGATTAGGTCAAATAGCATTTGTACATATACATAAAATAATACTTAGAGTAAAATTAAACCAAACATACTTGAAAGATTGTAATATGCATACAAAACATATCAATTTCATTCAACTCCAGCTTCATTTATGTGCATAGTAATAATTTACTAACTGTTCAGTGGTTAATATCGGCTTAAGATTTCGTATCAGATACGAAACAGAACTTTTCAATATCAGTTTATTGCAATGACTCTTCCAGTTCAGACAATTATCTAGCGTGAGTCTCAAAAATTTACATTCATCGGATAAAGAAAGTGTGTTTTCATTCTCATTAATTTTAATTTCTAGATTTGAACAGATTTTTTGCCTGTGACGAAACCGTACGTAAAAAGTTTTTCGAGAATTGAAATGAAGTGAGTTTGGCGGCACACAATGAAACCAAATGATTTGACACCGTGTTACAATTTTCTTTCAAAATTGTGTCTTTGTCCAAAATTAGAATTAATGTGTCATCTGCATACATAACACACCTATTCTTAGAAATCGCGGTCCCAACATCATTACAATATAATATAAATGATAGCGGTCCCAACACTGATCCTTGAGGTACTCCAATGGACAAAACTTGTGTATTTGAAATACATTTATGATGACTATTTTCAGACCTATGATTCACCGAAACAAATTGACTCCTGTTTCTGGTGAAAGACGCTATCCAGTCCAGGGCATTTCCTTTTATTCCATATGAATATAGTTTATTTAATAATATCGTGTGGTAGACGCAGCCCTACTAAGATCACAAAATATTCCAGCAGGGCATTCACTAGCCTCGATGTACTCCAAGATTTTTGAGTAAAAAGCTGTCACAGCAGTAATAGTGGTCATATTGGATCGAAAACCATGTTGAATCGGGGAGATAATGTTATGCCTCTCAATGAAATGTAGTAATCGATGTAGTTATGCATATTCAAATATTTTTGAGAAACTAGATGGAACAGTGATGGGCCTATAGTTCTCTTAAAGATATGGATCCGATTTTTCGTGGACAGGTACAACTTTTCCGATCTTCAATTTTTCGGGAAACACTCCTGTACTAAATGAAAGATTAACTAAGTAAGTCAAAAGATAAATAATGTATTGCAAGATTTTTCTGATCAAGAACATTGGTATTTCATCGGGCCCAGAAGAACTTTTATTCTTAAGTTCATTCGTTAGGAGAGATAACAGCTCATTATCTGTAAAAGGCTCAAGAAATATAGAGTTATAAACATTAGTAAGATGATTGATGTTATTATTGGATGGGTTATTATTAATCTCCCCAATTATCTTCTTAGGGGTAGTGATGAAAAAATCATTAAAACGGCAGGATATTCTCTGGGGATCATTCACAACCTCACTTTCATCTATTAGGGAAATATTTTTCATAGTTGCAGAAGAGTGTGTTATACTAAATATCACCTGCCAAGCTATTTTTGTGGGATTATCGGAAGCCACTATTTCATTCTGATAATACAAGCGTTTTGTATCAGATATGAGTTAAGAATGTTTCCTTTTTGCCATTAATTATTTTTCAATAAATTCTAGACATTTCTTCAGCGAAAAAAATTGATAGAAATGAAAGATATATAAATGGTAGAACTTCTCGAAGGCTTCATTAATAGACAGTTTCTCAAAAACAATCTGCCAGGTTTCATCTTGGATAGCGCGCGCGTAATACAACCTCCCCGACTTTTCACGGATAACATCAACATATTTCAACCAATACACACAAAATAAATAAATATACAAATAAAACTTCCTCCAGAATTACTTCTCCGTCCGTTGGTGAAAACTGTACGGAAATTCGTTCATCGCGTTCAGACAGATAGACGCAGCGGGGGAATTAGTTTTATAATATGTCTGATAATAGCGACAGCGAAAACAACTCTTTTTAAAAAAAATGTTTATTGCCAACTAGCTGTTTAAAAAAGAAATTTTAGAAAATCATTTCTCAACGCGGATCTTAAGCTTCTCTAAGGATAGTGCACTAAAGTTCATCCAAGTACTTGTCTATAATCGAATACTCCACCCCATACCCCCCTGGGTTGAGTGCCCTGAGATAGAATCTCCCCCCACACGGTTACTGTGTGCAGAAGCTAGAATCTCGTCCATCCACCCCCACTCGTCCCTGATGGATCTCAACCTGCTGTTGGGCACTTAAGCAAGATTAACATCTGACCTACTGAGGTCGAAAGTCAGCCTTTAGGTGCTTGTACTTTCTTCATCTGTTGGTTTTATTCAACGTGACTTTGCTGAATGTAAACGAAGTGAATGTTAGGTCTTGTGTTTGTCTCTTTCTCAAATCTTGTAGTATTCCCTGTTGAGTGCTTCATGTAGATCACGCAGTGTAGGACTGGTGTGTGATAGAACTCTTTCGAACACGTTTTTGCGTGTTCTCTCATATACGCGACTACGTAGTTGATGTTCAGGTTCAGGTACCGGTGTATGAATCTATTTGTTATATATCTTGGAGCGTTTACGGCGACTCGCACGCAAGCGTTCATAAACGTCTAAATATTGCGTCTGTATGTCGCTGCGCACTGGACCCAGACAGTGCAGACATACAAGATGATTGGGAGTAGTACTGTCTTGATTAGCAGCAGTTTTACGTGGAGTCCCATGTTGTTTCTGTGACCTATGATCGGATATAGGTTTTGTCGGGCGGCTGTCGCCAACCTTAGTCTATGTGGGCCCTGAACGTTAGTCTTCTGTCGAGAGTGACTCCTAGGTATTTTGCTTCGTTGGTTCACGGAATCTCTTGTCCGTTGAATATGACGTTTTCTTCCGGGTGTACCATCCTCCGTGTGAACAGTATCGCTTGACTCTTGTCAGGGTTTATGCTGATCTTCCAAAAGTTGGCCCATTCCTCTAATTTATCCACTTGCTGTTGCAAGTATCTGGTAACTTGCGCATGGCTAGTTGATTGGACCATTCAAATACCAACAGCACATGATGTTTTTGCATCGGATCTGGACTCAGCTCTTTCTCCCCTGCTTGACAACTTTCCGATAATACATCACATACATTGGACCATAACTTTTGTGCTGATATTGAGTACGGTAATGATCACAATGATATATACATTATTTGGCATTTGTATAGGGTATTTCATTAGGAGCTTTGAATTTGAATAAAACGAAGTGTTGTGAGGTATCATCGAATTTTTTTATTCGTTTGAAAGACCTATTGATCATGTAGATTAGAACATCGTTGAAATGTCTGCCACGGCTCCTCTGGGTCGAGCGCATCCCAAACGTCCAATTTTCCATGACTCTGGCGTATAAATTAGGCTGAATTTGACCGATGGCATGGGTTATGTTGGCTTTGAGGACCGCTGTGGTTTGTGGCTTATTCGCATACACCAGCGACTTCAGAAAACCCCACAATAAAAAAGTCTAATGGGGTCAAATCGCACGATCTCGGTGGCAAGTTTACATCACCTCCATGAGAGATGACCATGCCCTCAAATCGCTCGTGCAGAATATCCAATGTGGCATGAGCTGTGTGGAACGTAACGCCGCACCGTCACGTTGAAACCACATGTCGTTGGTGTTCATATCATCCAATTCAGGCCAAAAGAAGTTGGTAGTCATCGACCTATAGTGCTCCCAGTTGACAGTGATGGCCTGGCCAACGTCTTTCTCAAAGAAATATGGACCGATGACGCCGCCAGCCCAAACAGTAACTTTTTCGGGATGCATTGGGCGCTCTTGGATCTCATGTGGATTGCTATCGTCCCAAATTCATCAATTTTGTTTGTTCACGTATCCATTCGTCCAGAATCTACTGCATCGGATTCTCCTGCACACTCTCACAGCCAGCGGCAATATTTTCGGCAGATCTTGCGTTTCTTCGACGTACGGGTGTTGATCGATTCTTTACTGGACCAGTGGACTCAAATTTATCCACCACTTCGCGAATAGTCCTCTCGTAGGACGAAAATGGGCGGAGCGCGCGGTACGTTGCCTGAACAGAACACACATTTTGATATAACAATTTTATTATTTGCACGTGTTGTTGAATAATATATCCGTCCATGGTGGCAAAACAGACTAAGAAAAATGACAACTAATTTGACAAATGTAGCTTCAACAAGAAGGCCGTTATCAATTGTCAAAGTTCAGTCCCTGCTAGAACTAGAACTAGAACTAGTCCCTGCTATGTAAACCTAATAATTTAGTCTCAGGTGTGAGATGCTTTTTTACATTAATATTAGTCCCTCTCCCATAGTCCCTCTCCATGTCTGTCTGTTTGTCTGAACGAGAAAAAATTCATTTTGCTGAAATATGACGATGCTATCCGTACGACGTCGGGACGACTTTGCTTTCGGTGCAAGCTTTGAGATATAAAGAAAAAATTCACTACATCCAAAACATGGATAAAGAAAACTGTTTTCTTCATCTCCTGAAGACGCCAACTTGGTTGGTCAAACGAGCGTCGAGAATAGTATTGCATTTCTGGTGACTTGTTGTGTAGGAAAGATGTCTAGTTATTGAGGTATATAGATTAATGGACAGTAGATTCAAATTAAAAATAACTTATTTACTTTATGAAATTCATATCATAGCACATATATTCGATATAAAGGACTCACAAGATCGTGAAATCGGAAAGAATATACGTGGCGTGATGGGAAAAAAGTAATAGAGATATAGTATTCATATTGTTACATATAGGGATAAAAAATTGTATAAGGAAGCGATTACAGTTAATTAAGACATACTTTGTTAGTGACACAATATAGTAGACTACATATTTAGAAATAATTATCATGATAAAATTCATATTGCATGTACATGGTATAGGACACATAGAGAACTCATTAGTCTTAATATCAAGATGAACATACATGACGCAACTATTTTGGAATTCATGATACTGACTCATTATATTAGTTATATTGTATTAGTTACAGAGATATGTTTGGAAGATGTACTACATTGAAGCTTGAAAGATGTCGGATTGGTGCTCTATTTTTCCAGCTATTTCTGCACAGGATATCTTTTTTGAGGTTTTTTTTGAACATTTTTGGATTTGTCTCGCTTTTAAGGTTTATCGGTGACTACATATTGTTTTTTATTGGTCTATCCGTGATAATATTCAAACAAATTTCACACTATGAATTGTATTCGAATAGCTTTTAAGTTGAATTCGTTAAACTAGGTCGGTACAATAATTTGGGTTAGTATCTTAGGAGTTGTCGCCAAATTGAAATTGACGAAATAAATTCAAGCGGCCTCTCAAATCGACGCGAAAGGTGTGATGAAGAAACGTTTCAATTGCGTTTTTTTTCGAACTTTCCACCAACAGATTCTATTTCAAGGTATTTCAAAACTTGCATTATATAGTGTTTTAAGCGTTTGTTTTATTGAAGTGCAGCAACCTTTTTGTAACACCATGTATTGAACAGTTAAATACGTACGTGTCTCATAAGGCAAACAGACCAAAACTCATTGTTTCTTCATAATCTTATGGCCCTAAGCGTGTGAGGTAAGGTGCGATAAAATGAAAAACATAAACTATTGTCGATAGACGTGGTTTTCCGGTTATGACGGCTCGTAAAATAGTAAAACTGGTCAAAGGTGTTGTTCGAATGGAACATGAAGTATATTGTATAATTTCGGAAGATAATCTTTCAAAAAATGTTCAAATTCAGTATTGTGAAGTAGGTTACTTAAAAGGTATGATAACCATTTTCTTCTATATTATATTTCGTCTGTATAATAACTTGAATCAGTTTATGAATATGTCGTTTTGTATGCAGGGTAAGTTGCAGGATTCAATGACAACTAGAATACTGTGTATACTGTATCGTTTCTGGATTATAATCTCAGATCACCCTTTCATGTATTCTAGGCACTGACTTTGAATAAACGACCGTGAATTGCACCAGAGATTAGTCTGGAAGCTTTCTACCTTTGAAAATCCACGAGAAGTGTACGAGTGTAATAGCAATACTGCAGTAGTGGTGATTCCAAAAATATATGCCAGAATTGATGTACGTAATACCATGTGCTACTTTTATAATGACTTTAACTTTTCTACAGAAAGAATCGACATCATTTTTATTAGTGAATAGCAAACAGATTTAGCTCAGAAGATCCAAATTCTCTAGAAGTTATTCTTACCGCATAACAACCCGAAGAAAGTTTTGTAGTTAAGTGTTCTGATATGGTCTTCAAATCTCAAGTCGTTATCTATGATTTTGCCTAGGAATTTAGTGCTTAATTTATTCTCGATAACAGTTTCATTGATAGTAATTCGAAAGTTGCCAATAGAGCACCGAAAAGATATCAAATAAGTTTTGTCCTTGATGATCCTGATATCTGAAAATATAACCTTGTGGAGATTTGAGGTATTTTTACTGTGCCATAGTATTTTGGTATCATCTGCGAATAACGTGAACTTTACCTTTATAAGATAAAGAAAGATAATGGGACCAAGAATGGACCCCTGAGGGACACCACTTTTTATACTAACTGCAGTTGATAATGAAGTAGGCATTTTAACAATTTGAATTCTACCAGAGAGGTATGATTCAAATCACTTATGAATTAATCCATCAATGCCATAATGATACAGTTTTCTGAGTAGTATTCCATGATTTATACAATCGAATGCTTTGGATAAATAACAAAACACTGCTGCAGCTGATTCACGATTGGTTATATTATTATAAACTTTGTTCAGAAGAGACAATATGGTATCATTAGTACACTTTTTCGGTTGGAATCCAAATTATTTTCAACTTCTTATATTATGTGACATTAGGATATCAGTTGAACAATTTTTTACAATCAGTTTGGCTAATGAGGGGATAAGACAAATTGGACGAGAGTTTAAAACTTCGTCATTATTGCCGCCCTTGTATAGTGGAGTGACTACAGACATACATAAAGACGAACACACATAAAAAGGAACTCAAACTGAGGGGCGAGACTGTAAAATTCATTTCCTCTAATATGATGCTTCAAAAGCTACATGATGATGATTTTGTTAAAAAAATAAAATATTTTGAGAAACCTTGTCTCATAAAGTCAACGGCTTTCCTAGCCTACGCAGATGAGAATCTATTTCAGCTATGTATGTTAATTTTTTCTGAGTGGAAATGTACATGAAATTACCACAAACGTGGCAGCTACCGAATAGATGGATTGGCAGAATAGCTGCAATTGAATGGCCTCACAGATCACGGGATATAACTCCTTCAAACTTCTTTCTTTGGAATCTTCTTGAACCCGTTATTTGTAAAATGCAACCTGATAATGTTGATGATTTCAAAAGGCGAATTATAGCAGGATGCCGATCACTTTCCGGTGTTTTCTGAAATGTTAGCGAAGAATCAAACAAACTTATTCACATTAGAGAGAACAAAGTCCTTGCTGTCAAGACACTGATAAATAGCGTATTTTTCTCTGTGAAAAATACATTGAAGTTACGCAGTAATTTAACTAGAAGTTTGCTGTCCTAATACCAGCATAAAGTTCTCCATTAAAATTTTTTCAGATTGTGGTAGGTGATAATACACAGAAAGATCCATAGAACATTTTGAAGATGTTTGTAGATACTGGCAATCGAAACGTCGTGAAGTAACTTGGCTTGGAATCTCTTAATTTTTATTTTTACTTTCTGTTCACGTGGTCTATTTTTACTTTAAATTTATTCTACTGTTATTTGGTTTCAGGTTTCTCTGCTCAATATAATTGTTATTTTCAGCTATTCTTTTTTAATTCTTCTTTTTAGTTCTTTTAGGGATTTGATCGGTCTCTGTGAAAACACACAAATCAAGTTCACTTCAAATTTCCATGTGGCAGTATAACGGGTAGCAATCACGAAACGAGTAAAATTTAATAAAACCGCTTTTTGCGGTTAATTTCTACAGCGAGAATTTGATCGAAATCCACATTCATAAGAGCTGCATAACTTTATTTATGATACGTGACATCTGTTGAATATGATCAATGGTCAAGTATCGACGTTTGCTGTGGAAATATAATGCGATTTCCTGCGAAGAGAAAAAAGGAAATGGAGAAACTTCTTCTCAGATGCGCACGCTTCAATAAAAAACCACCTAAACAGAAATGCAGACAGAGACTGCAACGACAATTGAGAAATCGATAAAAGTGGTGCAGGTCAGGAGTGACCAAAAGATCTCAAAGTGAGGCTCCGACTATGGAATGACATGATCTATACTAAAGTATAAGTGCAGAAAAATTAACAAATATAACGTAAATTGGACTTGGGAACTGACCTAATATAAATTGACACATTGTTGATTGTGACGAAATCAATTGTGCATAAATCTCTCAAGTCTCATCTCAACTAGTGGTTAGTAATGTCAAATGTCTAATCCCATATCAATGTTATGAATTTTATACTATGACCTACATTCTACGGTCCTCAGAGCGTACCACAACTTTTTTTTTCGACAAAATAGACCCGCTAGTTGTTATCGAGAAGTATGAAATTTTTCAATGCATGTCATTTATTCGTATGTCCGCCCGTCGGTCTGTCTGGAAAAATTTTGTCAACGAATTGGGATATACACTCAATTTTCATCACTTCAATATATCACTAGATCTTCAGACCTATTGTTTTTGTGAGAAATCGGAAATTAGAAAAACTGTTTACCGTTGAGTTTCCTGTATTTTTTTTCAAAAATATCGAGTGACAAAATGTTTAAAGGCCGTTTTTCGTTTCCCTCATAATTGTGTACGAACAGTTGGTAATATTTTTTTCCTACTTAAAAAGCGCAGTAAATATCGATGATTTCAGAAAAAAAATATTTCAGTCATAACTCCCATACTGTTGTAGGTATCGAAATTTCTAGAAAATACATTTTGTTCGCCTCAAAGTGTTCCAAAGAATTCGAATTTTTTTCATGAATGTAATAGTTTAGGAACTATTCAAAAAGTTGAAATTTTGTTATTAGCCTTTGTGTAAAAATTTCGTCGATTCAAGCCAATATCGGAAAAATGTTTGTTCATCTTCATAGTTTTTTGTGAATGCTATAGTTCTGGAATTATGAAATAAATCTTGGAAAAATCATATTTGCTAGTCCAAAGTTTCAAAATATCAAGCATTGCTATAGAATCAGTTTGATTCCTCTCAACGAGTATTATAATGAAGGTCAGTAAGTCAATCCACTATTTTATCAAAGAGAGACAAATTTTAATAAAAAATAAAAATATCGAAAATGATATTTTCATATCGACTGACGAAGGTAATTTCATTTGCCTCACTATGTTTGACTACAGTAAAGCACTCGACACTTTAGATCCATCCGTTTCGTGTAAAAAACCATAATGGATTGGGTTCAACCATAGTGTGTAGTAATAGTGTGGAAAAGCTATCTTTTTGAAAGGACCCAAACTTTTCAGCTTGATGGTAACCTCTCAACTACAATTTCAAAAAACTTTGGTGTACCGCATGGTTCTGTCCTTGGACCACTCCTTTTTGCAATTTATATCAGTTACTTTCATGAATTTGTCTACCACAGTAAAATATATCACTACCCCGATAATACGCAATTGTATTGTTCATTCAAATTCACATACCTTACACATTCTAATGAAAATTTTCAATTACTATATGACGTATTTCGTGCATGACCATCAACCCAAAAAAAATACAGGCTATGTTTTTTGCTCCCAATAATGAAAGGAATGGGGTGTGTTAGTTCTTGTTGATTCATATTATTAATAATATAAATCCGTTCGTAAAAATTTAGACTTATGGCTTGATTCATGATAATAATTGACTTGTTTTATTCTTTGTTATTGTTATTTCTTTGACCATTTGACATAAGTAATTTCTTTCCATTTGTTGCAGTTTTCCCCACTTCATACCCTAGTAACCAGGCCGAACTGCAACTGTACAGGGTGATGCAGAATGCATCGTTACTCCTGTACTACGATACTCTTCTAGAAATGGGCGGTGATGACGTTCAACAACTTTGCGATGCCGGAGAGGAAGAATTCTTGGAAATAATGTCTTTGGTGGGTATGGCGTCGAAACCCTTGCACGTTAGGAGGCTACAAAAGTCGTTGCAAGAGTGGGTGACGAACCCCGCGAAATTTAAAATACCTCTCCTACCAGGAGAAGATTTCGAACTAGAACTGTCTAGTCCTAGAGTAACGAGTAATCACGTGTTTTATGCTGACAGTGGTGATAGCAGTAGAACGATGTATTCTCCTTCTCCTGCTGATCTATGTGCCTTACCTCCCGTTTCTAGCCCTGGATTATCACTTAGTAATAAAAGGTGAGCGATGATTTTTCTTTGAGCTAAGGTGACCTGAACTGTATAGGTTATGGCTGTCCCACAGTCGAACGGAAATAGCAATATTGCAACGCAAAATATTTTTTGAGTCTAATTCTCATTTCATTATTGTGATTCAAGTTCCGGTACTAAACATTTTATTAAACCTAATCAAAACCTAGTAAGAGAGATTCAGTTTGTATGCCTGAGACAAATAAAGCACAAGAACAAAATCAATACAGATTCAATTAAACTCACTTTGAAAACTACAGTTATTATTTCCAACATCAGGATATAGGATATTTTCTTCGAAATAATGCCCCAAATCAAAAATATATCATTTGTAACTTAAACATAATTTCTTCAAAGACGATTTTAGTTTGGCAACGTGATTTCTGTCTTCTGAGGTTCTTTTTCGAAGGACCGTTTCTTAGCTCATTATTTTAGTTAATGACAGGTTAGTTTAGGTTAGGTTAGTGCATTAAAATACACTTTTTTCCATTCGACATCGTGACTTTCATGATTCTCTAATGAAGGGAGTCAACATGATTTGAGTGATCATTTAAAATAGACTGAGTACCTGGATGAACATGAAATATTGAACACATTTGCGTAGATATTTTTTTCGCCACAATTCATTTAGTTGAAGATAGACTGAATTTTCTTCGTTACTTGGTCAATGCCGTTAACACCGAGATACTGAGATATTTAGCTACAAAAACACATGACATAAAAACGGACAAAACTTTTGAAACAACCTTGCAATATTAGAGCCAAATCGAACATTATAATTATTAGAATATTGTCTTCTAATCGATCTCTCCGTTTGGTATTTTTTTCGTAATTTCATGAATGATTTTAAATATTTTTGGAATAGATTTTTAATTCAATATACAGTGCGGTCGTAAAGTAAATCCCATGAATTCAGTTTTTTTTCTTCTACGCCATGAGGTGCAAAGTGAAAATTCGTCATTACAATAATGTCTTTTTAACATTTTCATATCTATACTTTACATGATCGCAACAGATTGTGGTGGCTCTTTGGGCAGGATAATTTATTTATTTAGGTGTATTGAATTTTCCACAGTAAATATACACAGAAACATTAGTTCTTTTTTGTTGAACTGGTATCGACTGACCCGGCAGATGCACGATTTCTAGACTGAACACGAGAATAGTGGAAAAAATGTATATAAGTGAATCTTTTCAATATTTTTCAACATATATAGGATGAGTGTTCGAAGTCCTTATTTTTTCAGTTACTTGAAAGTATTTCAAAGCATTTCGTTAATAAAAATAAATATGCTGGAATGAATAATACTTTCACAAGCATAGTATATGTTCAACAGAAATAAATATATTGAGGTTAATATATCCAGCTCAACAACATAAAATACGGTTTTTTATCGACCTTTTTTGGGTAATTGTTACCTTCCACAATCTGAAAAAATATAAAAATTATATTTTTTCAGATTGTGGAAGGTAACAATTACCCAAAAAAGGTCGATAATTTTTTTCCTCCACAAAAAATGACTTTCGTTGAATATAAAATACGGAATACCTCAGGGCTCAATTCTGAGCCCTTTCTTTCATGAATAGCCCCTAAACTGCTTCTTCATATTGCAATTGTCTACCCTCTATTTTATTTCATTCACATAAATGCCTATACCCAAACCGTCATTAACTAGATTCTCATATTAATTTATTCATCAAATATTGAAATCACAATATTTTCATACAAGAAATACAAATGAAAAATTCCTGTCGTCAACCTTTCATTGTCTCATTTCCTATCAAAGAATCTCAAAAAGGGAATCAACTGCTAAGCGTGCTAAACGTGCACAAATTTGAAGCCTTCGCAATATTTCCACTCAAATAAGAAATTTAATCAACACATATATAAAATTTTACACAAAATATGTACCAATAATTGATCTACTATTATTACTAATATTCATTTGGAAATTATTTTTAACGGGGGTCTTTACTATCGCACTGTATGGAAATTCGCACCGTTTATACACAAGCAATCAAAAAAGTCAGAAAACAGGCACTCACTTGCTTACATAAACTCTGCTATGACATTTCATTGACATAAGCAATTCACGACCATTTTCCAGGCCTTACTCCCCTCTAGATCCAGCGTGTCCTCCATCTTCCAGCTCGAGCCCGAGTGGTAGTATGTCTGTGCAACTGTCTCCAAGTCTGATGGAAAGCCAAATAGTCAAACTAGCTGCAGCTGCCGAAAGGCTCAGCAAGCAATTACCGCAGTTCGAACCAAAGCCTCACAACACAAAGAAAAAAGTTTGCAAAGAACTAGAACTAGTGATTTCCATGCCTGAGAACGATCCTCGCAGGATGGACGAGATAAGAAGGTACGCAGCTATTTATGGCAGGTTCGACTGTAAGCGAAAGCCTGAGAAACCTTTGACTTTGCACGAGGTTTCTGTGAATGAAGCAGCGGCACAGATCTGCAGGTTTATACCAGCCCTCTTGACAAGGAGAGATGAGTTGTTCCCGCTAGCTAGACAGGTGGTGAAAGACTCTGGATGCTATTATTCCAAGACGCAGTAAGTACAATTTGTGCTGTAGTTTGTTCTGTACTTCTAAATATTGTTTTGGTTGAAATCTTCATCTTCTAAGGCTGGAAGGTTGAGTATTAGGCTTCAGGGGCAGTTTTCATACAGTGCGTTAATAAAGTTATCTCTGTAGGAGACTATGTTCTACATATTGTTTTCATATATTTGATATTTGGCATTCACGTTCTATCAACCTTTTGAAGAACAGTGCAGATGTTCATAGATTATGTTCATTTTCGATATTTGCTAATTTCAACATTAAAGTTAACAGTATTCTTTTTGACTCTTTTCAGAGACCTTTTCAATCACTGAAAAAAGCCTTTCCTTCAGGCACATATCTAACACGGTCTTGAAGAATCGGCAAAACAATTTTTTAAAGTTTGCATATACATTTTACCCTTTTGAGTCACTCTTCTGTGGCATTATCTTGTCGGTTCTGTGCTGTCTTGCGTCTCAGGATTTCTTCTCCATTCTCTGTATGATTTACTTATCTGGAATCATCTTTCTTATCTTTCAGTGAATATCCACTTCTATTCCACCTTGTTTTCTACTTGAGAGTTATGTCGTTTTTTCCTTCAAACGCTCTAATTTGTTACCAAATTCGATGATAATCATGCTACTATTTTGTATATCCTTTATCCATATTCTAGATCTACTGGAATTGTCCCCCCCCGCTGTTATTCACAAAACTTTACTATAAGGAATGAAGTAGGCTTTGTTCACTATGGAAGAATGTTTATTTTAGTACGTTTTGTCGTGCTAAAGCATGAAAAAACGTATGTAAAGCTAAAGAGTCTCTTCTCCCGACTGAGTGTTACCCTAGAACCCATATGCAACCTCCACTGCATTTATGTGGCTCATGGGCTTATTGGGTTTTCCTTCCATCTTTTCATCCATTTTCAATATCTTGCTTTCTGTTCTAGTTTCTACAAGTCCTTTGTTGGATGTTTATTAGATTTTTTTCAACTTATTTGTCTATGAAACACAGAAGGTAAACAGTCGCCTTCTGTGATCCAGACCTTACATTTCCATAAATCATAACAAACTACCTCTCTCTTTTTTCGCATTGCCTGCAGTAGATGTATTTTTTCAGGGTGAGGAATCCTGTGATTATTCTGAATTGATGTTTGTTCCGTTGAAGCAGTTTTTTTCTCAGACAACCCTCCAGGTTTCCCTGTATGTTGGCCCAGGTATATGTTCGATTTTGGTTGGTTTACCAGATGTTTCTGCCAAGTATGTTCTCGTAATGGCTGTCACTATTCACGGTTAGTGAATATAATAATGAAGTTTGTGATGCTAGGGTACTTGGGTGTAGTTGGGCCATGATTATGTTTGATGTTCGTTCCTACACATATTTCGAATTGATTCAATTTCGCATCCCCTGTTATTACAAGATGGCAAGGACTCCAAAACTGGTATTTGGGTCATATCTGGTATTTTTGCCCATCAGTAACATTATTTCACGATTATTACCTTTTCCATTGTGAAACTCCACATGTATTATGGCCTCCGATGTGATTTTGACTCCTCTGATGGAAGTGGACTTTGTCCTTCTTCTCTGACTCTTTCTTTCAAGGATTTTGAGTGATGCTGTTCTATCAACCCTTCCAACAGCAGACGGGTTGCTTCAGATTTCGTTTTCGATTCAATCTCATTAAACATGGCGAAAGAAGATGTTAGTCATTAACAACCATATAGCATCATCTCTATAGTAATACGTCGTTCCACAGAGTTGAGTCTAGAACTCATCTTTGTAGGGCACTTGTTGATAATTCTATGAATCTGATTTCCACCTGCACTTTTGACTTTCGTCAGAACAGTTGGAAGTTACGTTTTAGTTATAGCAGTACCTATCAGTTCTCTCCACGTTTGGTGTATCTCTAAGAATTTGTGGTAGTTCTTCATTTCATTTTTATCGAATTGTCCTGCGCCATGTTTTGATACACCCTTGACACATACACTATAATAGTATCTCACAGGGTAATAATGTGTTATGATGTCTTTTCGTGTCCTCTTGAAGTTGAATCTCCTTCAAATAACAATTAATATATTTTGGTGATTGAAATCCATTTCTTTTGATGATACACACTTTATCTGGTCTAATTTCAGAACAATCTGCTTCTACAGTTTGCAGATGATGTATTTGGCCATTGATGCATTGTTGCTTATGTGTGTTAGTCTACATCCTTGATTCATTGCTCTAGGTCTGTTATCGAATATTATTTTCATTTGAGGAATAGTAGCAGCAAACATTTATGCAACGTCTCTCAGAAAAATGGATTGGCAGTATTGGAAGACCACTAAATTCATTTTCAGTAATTAGTTAAACTATTTTGCGTTGTAGACACCTTATGATTTCAAAATCTAAAATGATTTTCCATATTTTCAAGTATCACTGCCAAATACCTATTTGATAATATAATCTGTACTAACCAAATTGTTTATTTCAGGTTATCAACTGTCTACATGAACAAACACATCAACATGGGCCATGATCGGGAAGGCGAAAACAATATATCTGCCAGAGCAAGTCCACGAATAACAGCATCCGAATGCGAGGGACCTGCGTTGAAGAGGCCCAAGCTGGAGTCCAACTCAGATTGCGATGACCGGCAGGTCAGCAAAATAACAAGACAAAAACATCTCACCCACTCACATGTCTTTATTAATTTAGAAGATTAATGCTTGGCTTTCGCTTTTTCGCTTCTTGCCAACGCTTCTCAGCAGCAATATTAACAAATTGATTTTATTTAATTTATTATCAGGTGCATGCTGTATATATTAGTTTATAATGCTTTTGCGGTGCTTTTTAAGCCTTCTGATACGTACTGTGGGGTTTTATCGCAAACGAAACTTCGCGATCCATGCAATTGAACATTTGCTAATCTCGTAGGTGGAAACAGTCTTAGCACAGTAAAATTTTGATAATCCTTCCTCCATGGAAATATAAACATTTCAAAATAGAGCAATCATAGCATATCTAATAACATATCAAAAATATAACGTTACTAATATTTGTGGATATTGCAAAATTTAGTGCTCAAAGTAAAACGTATAGTCAAAAATGTATTGGAACACCATAATTTACATTTTAGGTTTTCATATTTATTCAACCCAGAGAAAAACGCTAAAAAAAATCCTTTCCTTTATTTTTTAAATATATTTTGGAGAAACAATTTTAGTATAATAATGAATATTCATTTATATCTATCAAAAGTAAAGTAAAGAATTAATTTTGATGGCTCCAAAAAGGTGTAAGAGTTTTCTGAAGGTCAATTTTCTGCTACTTAGGATCCATCTGACTAGTGGGAAGTTACTAGTTACTAGTGGGAGTCAGCACCTCACATCTGTCACTTGGACGCTCGTGAAGATGTAATATTTTTCAACATCTCTAAACTGTTTCCTGAAAGCTCGGAATTTATTGCAAATGAGTAAATATAAAACAGGAACCCGACAGTCACATAGCAAAGGATAGGGACACTAGCGTCAGCGCTATTCTATACCTGTCGAAAGACAGGAACTAGTGATTTTCCAAAGCTAAAATTCCCCAAAACATTATTGAAAACTACAAAGTCATTGAAACAGTCACTCATTTGTAAAAATGATAAAAGATGAAAAAATATGTTATTATTTAGGTCTATGTTATGTGAAAAGACATGCTTGGAAAAGAAGTATTTTTGGACTGGGCAAAAATATTGAGGTTAGGTTATAATTTAGGAACTGTCCGTATCGATTGTTGCTAATTGCTTGTAACTTTTGCATTTTGTCAGGTCCTTCAGAAAACTCTTGCACATTTTTGACATCAGCCCTTGGACTATACTTGCATTTTGCAACTAAACATTCACGGATTATCTTGGAGTAAAATTTGTATATAACATTTGTTTCAGATGGAATCCACTAAATGATTTGAGGCTTATATATTTATATCTATTTTTATTTATTCTCCTGAGTCTATTGTTCAGACTGTTTCATTTCAATTGATTGTTATTTTTCCAGTAACCGAATATAAAGAAAATTTGGAACTATCTTCACAAGTAACGAACACAAAAGTAAATTCATTATATAAGGTTTTTTTTACCAGAATTTAATTTAGAATTGTCACGGTAGAATGCACATACTTTTTTAAATTATACTGAGAAAAACCGTACGATTTTTTACACATTTTAGATGGTTTGTGTTGGATTGCAGTGGCGTGTCGTACTCCTATTGTTTTTTTCACAAATTGAGTGGGCATACTTGGAGACTGGCTGTAAATGAAACCATCTAAAAGAACAATTCGTTCAGTCCAGTCAAAACTTACCTTAACTGTTGGTTAATGGACTGACACCAATCAGAAAATAACTACTCTCCTGGCTAATACCACGAAGGGCGTTGGATTATATTCAACAGGTATCAGTGCAGGATTCTTCACTGAAGTTATTCCTGTTGGCAATACAACTGCCGCAATATATTTTCAATGGAACACACTTGCAGACCGGTTTCGGGCTGTTTGGCCACTCGTCAGTGCAAAGCAGTGTCTCTCATCAACATTAAATCGATGATTTCCGATAATTGAAAATCGAATTCTTACAGTGAAGGTAATTTGAGACTGGCCTAAACAAATTGTTCTTTGACAGACCATTTTAAACAAATAGTTACAATATTTTTTTATTAACCCAAAACATCAGGTTCCAACTTCAAAACTGACGATATTCAATACAATTGTTGAACCCTATTTTTCTCCCCTGAGGGTGGATTCTTATTTACGCTATACAAAGAATCTACCTGCACAATTCAAGATTCTAGGTTCAGTAGCTGCGGCTGTACGTTAATATAAGAGCGGGTCACAGGTAGTAATTTATATTTTTACTTTAAAAATACAGTAACTAAAAAAAATGCCAACTGCACTCAGTAATGAATAGCTTCGAGAATCGAATTATGTTACCTATAAAGAAATTCGCAAAACTAACACAACCGTCAGCGACGTCTGCCCTTACGCGTCTGCTCGCGTTCGGGTCGCGTTTTCGGCGATGGCGTTTCATTGTTTAAACCGCCCCTCTACCCCTGCGCGTCGTCCCCCGTCGTTTTACAGTAGACGCGACGCGTAATTGCTTACTGCGTTGCGTCAAGTTAATCTTCTCGTGATAACTTGTAAACGATTCGTCCAAATACTTCGTGTAAAAGACAAAGTTTATCTATATTAAATACTCAAGACGACAATTGTATCGATTTTTAAAAGAATTTGACAGATATTCTAAAATGTGCATTGTAAAGAAATTGTAAAAGAAATTAAATTTAATTGTATTTATGGCTCAGAATTTTGCATATAGTGGCTACCACGTAAGAGGTAGGTAGATATATGCTATCGCGGAATTTTATTCAGAACTATTTGAGATAAACAATCTTACAGTTCATTATCATTATATAACTCCAACGGTATAGGCAGCGCACGCCAAGATAGCTCTCAGGGAGCAATCATTTTTCTGGCTTATTCAATACTTATCGTTATATTATAACACCAAAATTACACAAAAACTTCGTAGATTGTAGCCTATAGTTATTCTGATGTATAAGCTGCATTTATGTAAAGTTTCATCTAAATCCGTTCAGTCGTTTAGGCGTGAAAGAGACACAAACATACATACATACATCCTCACAAACTTACATTTATATTAGTATAGGAGAAAAGATTGGTAGACTTCGTGAACTGTGGCGTGAACTCTGTTCAATGCAGAGAATATCGTTAAGCTCACAGATAATGAATATAGAGGAATGTACGTGATTTCATGTGAAAAGATAGATACAGTTCAAGTTAGTGGTGAAAAATACGGGTTGCTTAGAATTCACGTGAAAACCTTTGATAGAAGTCCATCTTCAGAAAACTTATTTGACTGGTTCCAAGAATACTCTTTCAAAGTGAAACATGATGTGAGTCAAACAAGAGTCTCACTGAGTTTAGTAAAATTCCATCTATCTTCGGAGTAACTTCAAGTTTTTATCCTCCCATCATTATAGGTGGATCCTGAGAGCCATGAAATCCAAAACATGGCTTATTGTTTTTCACCAGACCTCCTCTTTCTACCTTGGACTGTTCGTAGTTATGAAAGAGCTAGCTTTCCTTGAGTCGGGAATTCGAATGTCAACTCCCCCTCAAGACAGACTTTGGATGTTCTGGAGAATGCACATTTAATTCAAGAATTGAAGTCCTCGTCACATTTTCACATTTTCTGTTCCATAAGATTGTTTTCTTTTGATGATCTCATTAACTCAGCCTAGCTTCATTGCTGAGATCTCATGTGTATAGGACGGTGGATGCAGCGTTTTGGTGCTACTTGGAGTAAAGCCGCAGAGAGACACAAAAAGCAATTTATCATTCTTCGGTCGAAGTCGAAGGTTGGTTTTGAGTAATAAACTTAGATATTCTAGTTTGAGTTTTCTGTTCATCTCATGACTTCGTGAGAGGGGTTGTCATCGTCACTTCTCGCTCAAGATTATTCTGTAACAGAACACTTCAAACATTGCATCTGTTTCACAGTCAGTACCGCTGATGACATCTATGACAAATACAACAGGATCATGAATACAGCGGTTTTTTTATCTGTACGATGGGTTGAGACGGGCTTTTTTTTTCAACCAGTTGTCATTTCCAAATGAACGGCAACCCTCAAAATTACAAACATAACCGCGCTAAGGATTAATGAAGTCTTACCTCTAACGTACGATGTATTTCAGTTTATTCGTTTAGTTTATACATTCTTCATTAATATACCACATAACTGGTTTATTGATCATATCCAACTCATTTTATATTTATCAAAGCTGCATCCAAACTTTTACTGACACAGTTCTGAGCGAAAGATTTGGATAACACCTACCATAATACCTTGGTAGATAATCTAGCATGTAAAACTATTAACTAGTTGATATACATAGAAAATCATAGAGAGCATGTTATGACTCACCTGATCGCTTTTGTTCATAGCTATCAAACTTTCTCAAAGAGTTACAAGTAACCATTTATGGTTCTCTTTCGGATACAATGGGGCGGAATCCTAGGCGAACGATTCCTGAAAAATTGGTATTCTTGAAACATTTGCAGGTATGCGATTTGATTGTTACTTGAAGAACGAGTGGGTAGAAGCTGTTATTTATATCTGTGCAATGGATATGTATTAATGCCAGCGAATAATCGCAGCATGAATTCAAGAATACGGGATTTGAAAAATCGTTCGCTATAACCATTCGCATAGATACATATACATAGTACTATTCAAGATTAGAGCCCCTCAAACATCGAAAAAAAAACGAAGTTCGTTCGGCAACCCATAGCTACCCATTGTTTTGAGGTTAAACTCAACACACTTCGACCTACACTTTGGAGAATAGCCTTATTGTTGCATAAACTTCCCGGCACCGTTGTTACAAATCTATAGGGATTTGAATCGAACGTAAACCGGCACTTTCTCACAGGCAACGCTTTTAAAACGTCTTATGTGTTTTTCTGTCGTGCCTTTGCATTTCCATAAAAAAATATAAATATATATTGTTGTGTTAAATTAGTACATCAGATACGCCACTGGTGTTGTTACCTCTGCAAGTTCGCTAAAAAAGCCAACTAATTTTTAATATCCTTCTCGGTACTGTTAAGTTTTTTTAGTGAATTGCAAAATACGAGTCTCCTGTTGTTTTTATGTTTCATTGAAATAAGATACCTGACGACATAAAGGAGAACAAAAAAGTTGCGGTTTCATTTCAACCTCGTCTTGAATCGATTTGGAATTCATTTCAGTTTTTTCTTGGTGGCAGTTATGTGATATGTATTTTCAAAATAATGAGCATTTCATTGCTTCAGGATACAGCACGTTAGGAATTGGAAGGATTTTATCAGAGAAATTTCATATTTTCTTCTTGGGTGAGACGACCTGAAAACCCGATTCTATTTCGAATCGATTTTGAATAGTTTGAAGGTATATAAACGTTTCTTGTGTAAAAAAATATTTGAATATTTTCTTCAATTCAGAATGAAATCGTATACACATTACACATGGATGAAAGAGCAAGGTCTGCTCATGTTGCGATTTCTCTGTAGTATAGTCAGAAATTGAACCCTGCCATTTGATAGTAGCTCATATTTTTGTAAAATGGACTAACGGGGTCTCTCAGTTAATAAATCAAAAATCAAACTCTGCTCTACTTTGCCAAGCTTTCGCTTCTATTGGGAAGCTTCTTCAGGGCAGTAAAAATGAGCGAAAAACAATTAATTGAACATATAAATTGACGAAAAAGTTAAACATGTATAGGATTTTTTGTGGGTTTGACAAATGTCAAAAACAAGTTTGAGTAGAGCCTAGATGATGACAGCACGACCAGCTGTCGAAAGCGCTCGCATATAATTAAATAGGAGTTATAAAGCTTTATATATATATTTCCCTGTATTTTGTTTCCTATCAATAAAAGCAATCATTATTATTATCATTATTAGATGTACTCAATTATGTACAGTGTAATGATATTGAAATTTGCTAATACCCAAAACTTACCGATAGTTGATGATAATCTGTAAGATTTTCACTGCAAAGGTTTTACAAAAAACGCAACACATGTTTCGCTATACACTATTTTTCTCAAGCGAGAATAATCAATTGATCATCATACCTATTTGCTACATTCATCTGATATGACCATGGAAAAGTTCGCCAGGGATGTTGACTATTTTTTTTAAAGTGTTCAAAATGAAATTAGAAAATATCTGAAACTATTGGTAGCACCAATACTCTAAAATTCGTTCAAGATTACGGTCGATAAACGCCAATACTTTTCACGTGACCGCTGCGACGACACATATTCCCAAACAGGGGTAGTCAGATAGGCGATATGCAGTTTTTTTTATTTTTCTCATCTCTATTACAATTGAAATATATGAATAGTTATTCATTCACGTTCCGCTTAACGGAATATAATAGTGGCTTCAGAGAGACCGCTGGTATCTGTAGAGTAGGAAGGGTGAATGTAGACTCACAGCACTTAGGCCACATGGTACCCATTGTACATCCTCCCGATGAGTTGTTCTCTTAGGTCATCGTCCATCCTGTCCTTTCCAGGAAGGTGAACAGGTTACTAGGAAACATCTCCTTTATATCGGCAGGTGTAGGCCAAGACTCGCCGATCACACACTCTGTCTGGCAACCTATCACTACTATCGTTGCGCGGCTTCTTCAACCTTCTTGGGGTTCCCTCCGTGGAGGTGAACAAGTGAGGGAGCTTTCCTGCAGGGGCAGCCGGTTCCTTGCCTGTTGGAGGTGATCTGCTATATCCAGCCTCATTCCAAGCGGTAGATTGGGGTGGACATTTCTGTTCATCTCCAGCCACCGCCTCAGATTGAGGTGAGCACTTCTGTCCAGCTTCGGGATTGGTTTCTGTTGTTTCATTCATGTGTGTTCCCACGAGTAGCAAGGGAAGAGTTGGTCACCTCTGGCAGAGCCCCGCATCACCAGAGGTAGGTTAATTACAATAAGGTTCCGCCCAGTTCCCCAAGGGATCGTTCGTGACCGCATATTACCCTGCGACCATTCAGCTCTCGGCACGATTCCTTACACCTTAGCTTAGGTAGGCCACATGCCTCGGTGGCATGTTTTGCGAAGGCTTTTGGAGAGTTTTAGTTCCCCCCACCCTACTTATTTCTGCCACCGATCAGGAGTCCGGCGACCCCGTCCGTAAGGCCACATTGGCTTTCCGGACAGGGCCTCCAGTCCCCTGACCGTTCCCCTATCCACCACCTGGGGACGCGCCCGATAGGTAGCCCAACCCACGGACTTGGTTGGTATTGCACGTATGCTTTTTTGGGCTCTGGTTTCAACTAGTTGCCATACAGTGAGAGCTGCACTAAAAGACAGAGGACGAATCTCGTTCGGTGGTCGATGGCGAAGCTTGGCTTTTGCAACTGTTTCATTTATCTTTGATATTTGTGTTCGTCACATAGATGGTGTCTTTGTAAGGGGATATGTCATTGCCTCTCAAAATGTGATTCCTTAAGAAGAATCTTGTATGTTTAAAGATTTCTATCATGGAAACATTTCACAGCAAAATTGTATTTTTATTTGAATACAGTCAATAGTCCTATTCCAAATGCAGCACTAATGGAAATAAAACTTTACAGAACGTTTAACCTATTCATGATAATAATTACAAGTGTTCGCAATATAGACTCGAATACGCGAACGTCCTCTGAACGTTAAAAAAAATAAATATTAGATAACATCAGTAATTACTGTGGTTGATTGTAAGACCGAGACAATAGGCTCATGATATGAAAAATAAAATACATATGT